>MJUU01029108.1:66170-88802 GCA_002080025.1 Modiolus philippinarum
AGTTGATAAAATACCGAAGTTACTGTCCATTTAGTTTCTGTTTCTGTACATTCCGACAACTTATGTCTCATCAGTGCAGATTAAATCAAACTTTTGGTAACCCATGAACCGAAATATGTGTAAAAGTTGATAGAAAAAAAATACCAAAATCATCTACATAGGAAAGCCAAAGTAAGATAAGGACAGAGCTATACTAGAGGGAAATATTCCTTATGTTTCAACAAAGTTTTCGTTTTGTTAGAAATTGTAACTTTTCAGATAAAATCTGTTTTCTGGCCACCACCGAAGTACTCGCTTCTGGCTTTGTGGATACCCTTGGGGACTAACAGTCCACCAGCAGTGGAATCGGTCCAATGTTAACGAATAATTAAAATAACGAAGTTACTGTGAATTTAGTTTTTACATATGCGCATTTCATAGCTACTAATGAGACATGTACTTTTTATGTGGCGGTTCACACTACTCGTGTTTTAGTATTACTCATTATGACTTTTCCAATCTTTTCATGCAGTTTGATTTTGTTGTCATGATTTAGGATTCATGCTTCTAGATGGGCACACGTTTCTGTCTTTTTTCTTCGCTATTCATTTGCCCAAGTATTAAACTTTAAACGATAGTAAAGTATTATCTATAATACAATGGCAATAGAATACCGAAGGACAAAAGGTGTATTATTTACAAATACCGAAGTCCAAAGACATGGCCAAAGCACAAAGCGAGCACACAGAAAACAATGACGTTAGACAGCTACAAAGCAAGGAAATAAAAACATTACAATCAAAACCAAGGCACTCACAGTATAAACTCCAACGAGACTGAGAGTGAAATCAGGTGTTCCTAAAGCATGTCCTGCTCTGTTCCCTGCACTATAATTAATCATTCTGTAGCTATTTCAGGCACGCATAAACTTTTCTAACGACACATTAGTTAGGAATACAACTATAATGCTTTCTTGAAGTGTAGATATGTAAACCCCTTATCTATTTTATGTGATTACCCCCATTTGATATAGAGCTAAATAATGTGAAACTAATAGATTTAAACTTTGTAATTTTAGTGTAAAACTAGGATTATGAACGGAATGGAAATAGGCATCATATTTTATTGGTAAATGTAAATTTGAAAACTGTACAAAAATGAATAGCATGTTTTTGGTGATTGGTAAAAAGTTATGCTTGTATAAGTTTATAGTATACATGTGTAAATGGGGGCAATGACAAAACTACCAAACAAAGCTATCTAGCGCAGAAGTCAATGAGACGAAAAGACAAAGCAGGTAGGAAACGCCTGATAAATTAAGAACCGCGATGGGCATGAATTGGTACATGCATGTCAAAAGAAATGGTGGGTTTAACCGGTTTTATGGGCGCCAAAACCCCCTTCCATTGGAGTAGTGTCCGGTAGCAACTCATCATCAATTGCTATTGAAAAGTCGTATATAGTTAAAAGAAAGGTATTAAGTATTAAGTAAAAAAAAAAGAATCTTGAATCAGAGTTCGGACCAAAACTTCAAAATTTTCTACAAGGGACTGATATCCATTAAACAACTTTTTTTTAATGATCGGATGATACAAAATTTTTTAAGTCTTGATTAATAAGGCGGTCAAGGAGATAACTGTGTGTAATGAGGACGTCTGTATAATTTGCGCTAGTTCTGGTGTAACGAATCAACTGTGAAACATACACTCCGTAAGCAGGAGATGCTGGAATATTACTTGTAAATTAAGATATTATGTCAAGACATTTCGGGAATTATGAAAGGCTCATATCAAGACTTTAATCTTTAACCGGACCTGGTGACATGTTGCTCTTGGAAAGTCAAAAACATAATTTTATGGTTCTGTCCTTTTTAAGCTCTCACATGTTTTAGGCCATATCGTAACTTCATGATAAGGAACAATGTATCAATAATTTCTCTATGTCATATGCGTACTTCGATGCTGGCCCAAAAACTGATTTTAGTTGCAAACTTGTAGTATCTAATTAAAAAAAATATGTTTAAAACTAAGGAGTATCTTTCTTAAGGAAATGTAAGCTATTCGTTCAGATCATATTTCTTATATGTTCTCCATCAGCTTTTACACGTTTTTCTGTTTATGAATTCCCAAAATGTTTTCATCTGCATTGAATTGATATGCGTTGTAGAATTGGTCTTCTTCAGAGAATCTAACGTAAGTTAGTTATTCTTGTCTTTTCTTGCTGGCATGATAAAAGTACTTTGACATTGAAGTAATTATCTCAACATCTTTCAACATTATAACATTATATATAACATAAAGTCTGATTAAAATACAAATTAGTTTACAGGTTTCAAATCGCGTCCAAGATACTTCTAAATGCTTTCTATTAGTTTATAATAACAGTTTAATAACACTCCAAGGGAGATATCTTACATAACTGATCGTGAATATATCGTTTTACAAATTTCCTTTTTAAGAACTAATAAACCCGCAAAGATATCTTTACGACATATGCAAGATCCCTTTACGACACATGATAGACCCCTTTACGACATATGTTAAATACGTTTACGACATATATTTAATCAGAAGCAAGATACGGCTGACCAATAACATTGTCTGGTACGTTTTACTTTACGATTGTTTGCAAGGTAGTTAATCAAATCGTCTCTGTCTTGAAAAAGAAGTTTTATTAAACTTGGTCTGTATTTCACGTTTGGCTCCTTCGATGGATGTATGGGAACATTTAAACTAGAAGACACAATTTCTTCCATGTCAGATGGTTCCGCAGATCTGTCCTGAAAAGTAAAAAAAATATGTTATTGTTATAAATAACTAAATACCGAAGTTACTGTTAATTTATTTTCTGCATATGCGCATTTCGACAACTTATGTCTCTTCAGCGCAGATAAAATCTAAACGTTTGGAAGACCATAAAATCAAATACATTAAAAAACTGATAGAGAACAAGTACCCAAAATTGATCTAAATGAAAAGCCAAAATCAGCTAAGGACAGAGCTTTGCATTAGGGAGATACTCCTTAGTTTTCAACAAAATTTACAAAAATTGAGATATTGCAAGGTTTGAAATAAAATCGGCTTTCGGGTCAGCAATGAAGTACTGACTACCGGGCTGGTGAATACCCTCGGGGACTAACAGTCATCGACCCGGTGGTAATAAATAACTAAATACCGAAGTTACTGTTAATTTATTTTCTGCATATTATGAAAATTTATGAAATTATGAAAATTTACTAGTGGCGCAGGGCAAACTTACCCCACCGGAGCACTTGACATCACTTTCTACTTAACTTTGGACTTCACACTGTAAATGCCTTAGTTCTAAATGTCTATTTTTTTCTTTCTGTGCCTTGTGCCTGTCTCATGTCATTGTTTTGTCTTTGTTTTTCTGTGATCTCGTTTTGCCATGTCTGTGGATTTTTTTTGTAACAATAACATTCCTTGTTCTTGTAGGATTCTACTGCCGTTGTTTAATTATTGATCTTCCAAGTATATTGAATTGGTCTGCACTGAAGTGGTATTAGTCGAGGAAATTGCCATCTGCAGAATTTTTAGTAATTTCAATTTTAGTCGTTTCTTTTTAATTACTAAAATAGCTTGAATAATAGAATTCTTCATAGGATATTTTTTTTTAAAATTCGTTTCGATAAAGCAAAGCCTAGATCATAACAAAAATATGTAAATGTTGGTGAGTTTTATTTGATGTATAATTTTCTTTTCAGACATTATAATATTTCAAAGTCTGTAGTAATTTTTACAAATCCAGACATCAATATGTGTTTTGTCTTCATATTGTGCCTGGTAATTTATTTCTTGCGATTAAAATCGGATTAGTTTCACAAAGTAATGATAAAATAAAATAACAGCCCTCACTAATGAGTCTTCTGATAAACTAATCTAATCGTAAAATATCAGATTTGTTCCAAAAGGACAGAGGTCCTTTTATGTTTGATTTTTGTTAACAAATTCATTTTGCTTATAGGGAACATAATGAAGGTCGGATTAAAAAAGGTTAAATCACAAGAATTTCTGTTTTCGCTATTTAATATTCATTTTCTTATTAATCTGACTTTAAAAATCTTAAACATTTTATAAAACAAGAAAAACATGTTATGAGACTTGAAAAAAAAATTACAGCAAAATATTTATTTTTTGTGTCAACATTTTTAGCTTTATTTCAAAACACTTTCTTTTTTTAAATTTTTCAAAGATCAACAATTCGTATTTCCTTCAATATTCATTCAAAAAATAATAAATGATATTTTTCAGACAGAAAATGCAAGAGGAGACAAACCTATGAGTTGTTACTATACCGTTTTTGATAATTTATTATACTCAATCTTAATGTGTACTCAAAAATTTCTACATTAATAAATGAATATGTCCTCGCGGAATCCCATTACTCGCTAGCTATTATTGCATATTTATGAACTGTAGCAAGTCTGACCCCATACATGTTAACATTTCGCCATAGATTTTCGAGGTATAAATACCATTTTCGAGTAATACCTACAATAGAAGGACATTCTTATCCTGTTGACGTGCCTTGTCTTACTTCTTGAAAATTCATATGCGAAAAAATGCATAACGAAATCCGAATAATCAGTAATGTCAAATAAAGCTAAGGACAAATCTACGATGAAGGGGGTTAAACCTTAGGTTTTAGAATTTAGATAATTTCAGATAATAGTTATAAGCAAAGTGCACTCATGACATATAATCTCATGAACATGTACACCCCATCTAAGAAAAAATAGAGAAAATACTTCTCAACACGTAGAATTGTTTTACTAAATCCACACTGCATTCGAAGACAAACTCCTATCTTAAATATTTCACGAAAGGATAAAGAGTAAATGAACATGAGACTATAACACACATGTAAACTCCAACTGCAATACATTTTTATTAGCTGAATGGCCATTTCGGAAATTAATTCCTCATCATCTGCACTAGAACTCAAACAAAGGAAATAAACAATTTCGGAAAATGTTTAAAATGCAAAAAACCAAAGAAGCATGTATTAATCTTATGGATGTTCGTCTTCCAAATGTTTTGATTTATTCATCCCTGGTAAGACCTAAATTGAAAGGAAAAGTATAGTACGATGAATAAAATGTGTGCATTATGCTCGATTATCTTATTGATAATATATTTGACACATACGCAGGTTTCTTATCAACAGCAAGTTGCAATACCAATTGACACGAATTGTGCTCCTCTACTCATAGGCTTGTTCTTTATACTCCTACGAGACTGAATTTCTTCAGGGACACGTAAAAGTTCTTAATATAAAAAAAAATGTCTGATTCTTTAATTTTACTTATATATACATAAGTGTTGTTCTTTCCATTAGTAACGAATTGTTACTCAATGGATCCCTTTAGTATATCCTCAAGAATTAGAGATAAAGGAAACGACAGAAACCCCTAGATCTACATTTTTTTAAAATTAAGATCTCAAATTTTTTTCAAATGGTCATACTAAAATTACCGACAACATGAATGACTTCAATTTCAAATTGTCAATTTTCCTAACATGGAGTAATATTCCAGCTTCCAGTTTCACAGATTCGACACGCTAGAGCTTGCATCTATTATTAAGAATTTGTAATGAGGTATTCGTTCTTTGGACTGACTGTTCGATTCTTACTTTCTTTATTACCGTGACCACCTTATTAATCTAGCCTTTAAAAGAATAAAATCAATATGTTGAGTTGCTACCGGACACTACCACAATGGAAGGAAATGTTAAACCGGTTTAACCCGCCTTTTTGTTTGAAATTCCTGTATCAAGTTAGGACCATTGCGGGTAACAATGTTCTGGTGGTTTCGCACCTGTTTTGTCTTTGTGCCCTTTTAATATCGGTCCTTGACAAATCCGTTCGGTGTTTTGTTATTTCCCGTTTAAAGATTCGACTGTCTGTATCAAACTGAAATTAATTCTATCTGATGTTTCTTGTTCCCCAAACTTTGCTTTCACTTGCACTGAAAGCACAGACTGTTGAAATGACCATCAGTAAAAACTACATTTGCAATAAATTTGTATTTTGTTTTCAACACATCTGGACGGTACATCTGCTGGTGGAATGAAAGTTTCTTAGAGTATTCCCAAAACCTAGAGCCCCTTACTTGTGTTAGTAAGGAAAAACATGCACGTCTGCGACCTGCCTTTGGGTGTGGGGTTTTCGCACCGTTCATTGAAGATCTTATGGTGGCTTTGAGTTGTTATTACTCCCCTTTGGGTCGTTGTCTCTTTGACACATTCCCCGTTTCCCTTCTTTTTTTCGACGTTCCGAGTTCCTATCGTTTATGTTTGTCTTTTGTCTAATTTGTGATTTTCCTGTGTATTTCCCTGACAGATTGTGGCATGTGATTGTAATTTTCGGCCATTGTAGATGTTTCCAGTTATCCGCTGTTTTACATATGCAAAATTGCAAATTCTCAGTGTTAGACAATTTTACTTCAACTAAAGAATATCTCCTTTTTGATAATGTCTGCCTTTGATTTTTAGGTCTGTTTCATCCTTAACTAATCTTTAGGATTTTGGTATTCGAAATGTTTTATTGCATTTTCTCGGTAGTGAAAAGTTATTGAAATGGTCACATAAAAAATGAATTAAAAGTAAACATGCATTCTGTCACTGGATGAATGACTCTGGATTTAATCAACAGAATAACCAGAATGGTAGTACGATACTTTCGTGTTGATCTGTAATATAAGAGGTCAAAACACTTTGGTTGGTTTATTTTTATGAAAAAAGAAAAATATCATTAATTAAATTAAATTTGTGGAAAATGTGTAAGTTATTAAGAGTTTTTCAACATTTTAATTTATTTTTTTTCTAATGCAAGCATTCATAAATGTACCTCTTACTTCATTTATCAACGCCCTCATGCAAATCTCTGTCCTTAGCTGATTTTGGCTTTACATTTAGATTATATTGGTTATTTGTTCTCTATTAGTTTTTAAAAAATATTTGAGTTAATTGTTTCCAAACGTTTAGATTTTATTTGCCCTTAAGAGACCTAAGTTGTCGAAATGCGCAAATGCAGAAAATAAATTCCCAGTAACTTCGGTATTTAGTTATTTATCATCATTCCCTTTTCAAAACTGTAATTGTCTTTTATTACAAAGCGATCATTATTTACATTGATCTTCTATTGAATTCTAGTTTAACAAACTCTTAGATTATTCAGATATTGACACAATAAGATCAAATAAAAATTAATGAATTGTGTCTTATTCCAAATTACTGGTAGTAATTGAACGAAACCAGTGCAACTTCTGTTGCTAAAACATACGCCTCTCACATCAGTAATTATGTTTGGATATTACATCAAATTTAAATTTCATGTACGGCATTTAAAATTGTTGGCTAGATACCTTAAATGCAATGTATTTTAGATGTATTCTTATGAAAACACTAATCTACTGATTAGAGAAATCGCCTGAATATATAGGCGTCAAAGTGCCATTGCCGTGTCAGTATCCCAAATGAAAGTGGACATTTTCAGCTAGATTCACGTCTTCCCGGATTTGACTACCGACTTTGACATTTTCCCGGATTGAATCACTCACAGTGTGACGGGTGCTGTTAACAGAGCAGGACATGCTTACCCTTCCGGAGCACCTGATGTCACTCTCAGTTTCACTGGAGTTCACACTGTGAGTGCCTTTGTTCTGAATGTTGTGGTTTCTGGTTCTGTGCTTTGTGTCTGTCTGGCGTCATTGTTTTTGTGTCTAACGTCATTGTTTTCTGTGTTCTCGTTTTTGCCCTGTCTTTGGACTTCGATTTTTGTGAATATCACCCCTTTGTTCCTTCGGTATTCTACTGCCGTTGTTTTGGATGTCCTTGTCGTTGTTGAATATATAAGCTTATAAAAAACAGCAAGGATAGGTTAGGTACTATTAAAAAACAACAAGTGTGAAGTATGCTTGATTTTCTTATTGATGATTTATTTGTCACATTTTAACTTGCTATTTATCCACAGCAAGTTGGTGAACAAATAAGCAGGAATTGTAGCTCTCTACCGCCAGGCTTGTTTTTGTACACTTGCGAGACATAATTATTTCGATGACGCGTAAAAGCTCATGCAATAAAAGATGCTAGATTGTTCTATCTAACTGATACATTAACGATGTTCTTTTCATAAATGAGGCAACTTTTACCAACTGAATCCCATCAATATATTCTCCGGAATAAGAGATACAAACACAACAGAAATTACCAGACCTTTATAATTTTTGACTAACAACTTCAGCTTGACAAAATGGCCACCTTAATTCTTAGATTTAAGCTAAAGTGACGAATTTAATTTCGATTTGATCAATTTAAGATGAATAGTGATATTTGCACTTCTGCTTACGGAAGGTAAATTTCACAGTTGAAATCAATTCATGACATCACCATGAAATCATTGACAGATATGACGTGTCTGTGTCCCAAATGAAAACGGACATTTTCAGCTAGATTTCACGTCTTCACGGATTTGACACAACCGGATTTGACTCACTGATAGTGTGACGGGTGCCGCTAGCGGAGCAGGACATGCTTACCCTTCCGGAGCACCTGATGTCACTCTCGGTTTTTATTGGAGTTCACACTGTCAGTGGTTTTAGTTTTTTATGTTGTCTTGTATATTATACTGTAAAATTTTAGTTTTGTCTTCGTTGGTGATGTTCGTGCTACTGCTTTGTCCTGGTTAATATTTGAATACTCAGGAGACTTATAACAGCTTTTCAAATATTTACCTTGGTACTGTTTGAGGGTTAGAGAAGCAACACGTACCATGGATTTTTATTGGTTTTGTCTAAGGGTTAGAAAATGGCAATTCCAATCAGCTACAAATCAGAACTTTCAAAACAATTTATACCTCACTGATCGAGTGACGGGTGTCGCTAGTGGACCAGGACATGCTTACCCTTCCGGAGCACCTGATGTCATTCCCGGTTTTCATGGGAGTTCACACTATGAGTGCCTTAGTTCTTAATTTTATCTTTTTATTCCCGTGCATTGTAGCTGTCTCACGTCCTTGTTTTGTCTTTGTTTTTTTTCTGTTACCGCTTTTGCCATGTCTTTGGACTTCGATTTTTGTAGACATCGCTTCCCTTGTTCCTTCGGTACCTTAGTGTACCGAAGGAACAAGGGAAGCGATGACTACAAAAATCGAAGTCCAAAAACAAGGCAAAAGCGGTTTCTAGGACTTTTTCATTAGAATAGTTTTTTAGTGACTTCTTTATCAATCAGGGCTTAATCAAAATAGGTTCTTATAGATATCAGATTTCCTTTTCACAAAAAATCTTGAGCTCATACCGCATTGAAAGTTAAAGATGGACTCTAACACGGTTTTTGGCAGAATTCTTTGCTAAATGTCCAGGTCTTTTAAATACGAAATAACACTTATGTTGAACGCATTTGGTGTGTGTGTGTGTGTGTGTGTGTGTGTGTGTGTGTGTGTGTGTGT
Source organism: Modiolus philippinarum (assembly GCA_002080025.1). Lineage (NCBI taxonomy): Eukaryota > Metazoa > Mollusca > Bivalvia > Mytilida > Modiolidae > Modiolus > Modiolus philippinarum. Next base: position 75,618 of record MJUU01029108.1, read on the forward strand.
GTGTTTGTTTTTTGTGAAGCCTTAATCCTTTGATGTTTTAATCAAGGTAATATGAAGATTAAGCCAATTTCAAATTTTGGCTTAGGCCCTATTTGTCACTGTCATATATCTTTCGATTTTTTTTCCTCCAAAATGCTGAATTTGATCCACACTGAAGAGACTTACAATGTAAATTAATGAATAATTCCGCAGTAACTGTTAGTTTACCATCTACTTATAGCCATTTTGTAAGTATTGAAATGACTATCTGTAGAAATTTAACTCCTGGAACTCCAATATTGAGCAATATCTAATACACAAGCACTGAATACACCTCTCCGTAGTAGTATTGGTTTTCAGTTTGACATAACGTTATTGGGGGATATTTTGACACTTTGGGGAGTGTGTAGGATTTAAAAAATGAAAATCGGATAAAGTTGATTTTCCGCTACCTTTGGTATTTAGTAGTAATTTAATTTACTTTATTTAATAGTTTACGGTGATAATTTCAAATAATTTTATAGTTATTGTCAATAGTAAATTAAAAATGAAACACAAAATCGAAAATATTAATGGCGTATCTCGTTTGAATTTATTAACCGTGATAGAACAAAATGGTGCATCATTTATAACGAAAATTAATGCATTACAGAATTGTATCGTGTTTACTAATAAAGCGATCAGGTTTAATTTCTATTCGATATATCTAGTGAGCAGTATGACTTGTTTTTCGCTAGATGAACAAATCATTTTGCACGTTGTATGTAAGAATGGGTTATGAGATTAAATATTGGTATTGTACGCCTCATTGTACCTTTCAAAATAATAAAATGTTTTTTTAAACAACTATTACGGAATACTTCTCTCGCTCTCCTACTCTCTATTGACAAATGTCCTCAGTGATATAACTAACTAAGGTTAATCTGCTCGGTTAGAACGGGTATTGAAGTGGATAAACACTAATATTTATATCCACGAGAATTTATAATTAATCGGTAGAACCCATCCCACCAACTTAATTCTCTAATAAAAAGTATGAAAGTAAGTGAGAACCGAACCGTCAGTCTAAAAAGAAATCATATTGGGAAAAGATAATATAGCGAGTAGAAACTATAATCTTTTTGGAAATTGTCATCGTTACATCAAAAAACTTAAGACAAATGAAATTGAAAGCAAAAGTATTAAAAGAAAGGATTGTGTCAAATCATATCATAATTACATTAACTACAATGTGTAATCTTTAATGAACACAATCTGGTGAAGATATAGAATGATGAGAGTTTTGTTCTGGATACGAAAAATATTGTCGACAATAATGGACGAGTCCACTTGTTAGCGAGTTTATTATTGGAAATATTTGAAGCATCAGAAACAAAACTTAATATTTTTTTTATTGGTAAGCAACTTAATCATTTATCGGAACAAATTTTCAAGTAATGAACATCAATTTCTAAGAAATCAGGATATTTATTATTGATAAGTAAAAGAATTAGTACGATCCTAACAGTAGATGTATATGATGTATATTTCTTTGCGCTGAGTGACAAACAAGGCGTTGCGTGACATACTTTTTGCCAACATATTTTTCGAATGCGGGTAGTACCAAATACTGAAAATATTTTATTTTAATAATAGAGATCAAAGAAAACTCATACAAATTACATATACTTAGAAAATATGTAAGGAAGCAACAAATCCATTAATAACATACTTAACACGGATAATTTGATATACTCTTTATACTAATAAAAACAAAAACAAAAACAACACACACACACAAAAAAAACAAAAAACAAAAACAAAACAAACAAAAAAAAAACAAAAAACAAAAAAAACAAACAATCAAACAAACAAAAAAAAAAACAAAACAAAAAAACAAAAAAAAACAAAAAGAAAAAACAAAGAACCGCTGCACAATTAAATTTGCAAATTTACTTCTCTTAATTAATATAAAGTTTAAAATTCAGTGTAAATCTGACTTCTAATGTATTACGCATCAGAAAAAGTTTCTGATCATTAGGACAGCTTACAAGCTTTTCGTGGAGATCAAATCAAATAATTTGAAGATCAAAATCCGAAAGATATGAAATTGCTAATCATGCTTATAGAGAACAAATATCTTTAATGCAACTTTGGTATTTATTTTATTTTAGAGGATATAAAATCAACAGCTCGTAGTACACTTATAATGAGGAAAATAAATACATAATGGATCATTTTTATCATTCAACTTGTAAAACAAGATACAAGTAATTTAGATGTGTGTTATGGCGTGACCTCTAATCAGCAAAACTAGACTGAAAAGTTTTGGAAAGTTATTATACACTACTTTTTGACTATGGCTTTCCATATTATTTGATTCAATGCTTCTGATGAGAGGTTACTCCTTGAAACACGTTTTCAGCATAACGAAATTTGCTGTATTTTATGCAACTTCGGTATTTGTGTATTATGAAACCGTTGGGCCCATGCCAATGCTAGTGGACCAGAGGTCCCTAAGGGTATTCACCAGCCCAATAGTCAGAATTTACCTTGCGTTTTATAAAAATTTAGTTTGATCAAAATTCAAACCCCTCAAAAATACTCAGGCTTCATTCCATGTATGGCACTCGGTAGATTTCCTTGGTACTAGATTTGGCCTCCTATTGTGATCTTTTTGATAGTGAGTACTTCTTTTTTGACTACTTTTGAATTATGGCTATCCATATTATTTGATTCTAATGCTGCTGATGAGATGTTACTCCTTGAAACACGTGTACACCATAACGAAATTTGCTGTATTTTATGCAACTTCGGTATTTGTGTACATGTATATACAAAAATAGTCCGAAAGAAGTAATAATTACCAAAAATATCAAAATATGAGACCAAATCTAGTAGGAAGACACCCATCAAGTGCAATGCAAGGAATGAAGCCTCAGTATTTTTAAGAAGTCTGAATTTTGATGAAAACAGTAAATTTCTATTAATCTGAATTTTCGTTTGTTGAATGGTGGAAACGTAAGTGCTTCAAGATTACGCTGTATTTCCTGTTATCTTTTTTATTCTACCGTTTAACTGAAGAACCCTTAGTTGTTGTAGAAAAAATATGTAATATTCGTTTCTATGTCTAAACGAGTCAACAATTCATAAATGTTTTTAACAAAATGGGGGGGGGGAACATGTAATGATCCTGAATATAAACCTCAGCAGCTGTGAGATACATTCCCTGCAACCTTTGATTGGATTGAAGTATAAAATTCTGGTTGATTCCAATACAATTAGTACTAATTTGACGGATTATCATTTGATAAAATTGACAAAAGGCGTTATTCTGTTTTCCCGCCGGGCTTCTTATGCATATTTATATCATTTTTATCAAACAATCGTGGAAATGAAAGCATCCAGAGATTGTAAAATGCGAATTAATTTATCGCCTGTCTAATTACAATTATTTATATTAATTCGTCAATGGAATGGATTGATCAAAAGTTCTGATATATGAATCAGACAAAAAAGTGAGGGAAATCACATCACTCTATATGATTGTAACATAGCGTTGAAAGCAGATACAAAATATAATACAATGTTAATAAGAAAAGAGGACGAACACAGCATCTGGATAACTTTAAGTTTAAGCTACCAGCAATAACGTTTCTGGTTACATTCACTAAAATTACTTTTAACTTTTAAATTGTTGCTGGAATTACAACATAGTTATCGTGTGAAAACCACTTGCTGAAAAATAATTTAATGAAAAAAGTAATCAGCACAATCCGATGAACACATACATTCGTTATGCCTTTTAGAATTACATGTATCTATTTTTTTAAATTGGGATTCGTCAACCTTCAACTCGGAAAGAATCACGAAAAAGCTCATGGTTGATAATGATATCTGCCTATCAACAAAAAAGGGACTAATATGGAAATGGTTTATAACACAAAGATAACTCAATAGTATTGGACAACTATCTCGGATTGGATATTTTATTCCATCAGGTTTATAATTATCAGCCTCTTTAAACACATATACACCAATTAATCACCAAACATAAATATTTCTGAAATCAACCTGATCAACTTAAGATAAGACACAAATAATCTTAAGACTAGTACATGTTTTTAACATTATTTCACAAAAAAGTGCAAATTTGTGCCTATCCAAAGACAGAAATGAATCACATATACATGTCAAAAATAGTTAACCGCTTAGAGCTGCAATAGTTGCTACTAGTTCTGATTTATATGATATGAAATAGAAAGGAAATGGGGTAAATGTCAAGGAGACAACATCCCATCTCCAGTTAAAACGACCCAAAGCAAAGCATCTAGGGTTCAGCCTACGGTCTTGAACACAGTGAAGAACCTCAAACCATGTAGCAAGCCCTAAATGGCCCCAAAAAAGTAAAAAAAATGAATAAATCAATGGAAACAAATCACATCCAATTACCCTAATATCAAGAAACTAAAGTTTTATAAGAAGACAAGCACAAGCCAATGACCAACATTATCCGGAGTTGGTTTTCTCCAGTTAAAATGTATAGAAGATGATGCTTTCATCGTCGACGTTCCTGGTTTCATTCCGTACGGGATTTGTTAACATCATTGTTTTCTCACTTAACCTGCTTTATTTGAAAACTTGCAAAAGCTCTATCCTTAGCTGCTTTTTTGGTTTCCGCTTTGGTCTTATTGGTTCGTTCTTCTATTTTAGCTTTGTTTTACATTCTTCGGTTTATGGTTTTCCAAAGGTTGCAATTTGATATTAACTAAAGACATCAGTTGTCGAACTAGCAATACTTTTGTTTTAATTATTAAATGGGTTATGGAATATAAATTTAATATACTTCTGTCTATATTTCGTATGGAAATCACAGTATTTGATTGGCTATGAGCACTTACGATCATTTTCGTCACTGTGTTTTATCAGTCAGTAAAACGAAAACAACACGCGACTCCTTGACAACGACATAAGTAAACAAAGACGATGGAGTAATCTAGACAAGAAATGTTACACCATTCACGATTTTCATTCAGTAAATTGCGTGAACATACGGAATGTAATTATAAGTATTGAAAGCAATATTTTGTAGTTTTATTGTCGTGTAAAAGCGTGAACTGTAGCACATTTTTCACATAAATCGTTACTGCGCTTCATTCAAAATGTGCTATGGTCCACACTTTAACACTACAATAAAACTACAAAATAGTGCATTCAATTCTTAATAAAATGCTGTAAAATGATCTCAAAAGTTTAAAACAAAAATAACTTTAGGCTAATTCAGATTTACTCCTTTGAAAGAAAAAAAAATGATAACGTTTAGATTTTATCTGCAGTGATGAGACATAAGTTGTCGAAATGCGCATATGCAGAAACCAAATTCACATTAACTTCGATATTTAGTTATTGTTACCACTGGGTCGATGCCACTGCTAGTTAACTGTTATTCCTCGAGGGTATTCACCAGCCCAGTAGTCAGTGCGTCTGTGCTGACCCGTAAGCCAATTCGATGTGGAACCTTCCAATATCTAATTTTGAAAAAATTTGTTGAAAACTAAGGAGTATCTGCCTCATGGAAAACTCTCTTCTTAGCTGATTTTGAATATACATTTAGATCATATTTGTTATTTGTTCTCTATCAGTTTTAAACATCTTTGAGTTAATGGTCTTCTAAACGTTTAGATTTTATCTGCACTGATGAGACATAAGTTGTCGAAATGCGCATATTCAGAAACTAAATTCACAGTAACATCGGTATTTAGTTATTTGTTACCACTGGATCGATGCCACTGCTGGTGGACTGTTAGTCCCCGAGGGTATTCACCAGCCCCGTTGTCAGTATTTCGGTGCTGACTCGAAAGCCGATTCTATTTTGAACCTTACAATATCTAAAGTTTTGTAAATTTTTTTAAAAACTAAGGAGTATCTCCTTTATGCTAAGCTCTATCCTTAGCTGATTTTGGATTTACATTTAGATCATATTGGTTATTTGATCTCTATTAGTTTTAAACATCCTTGATTTAGGGGTCTTCCAAACGTTTAGATTTTATCTGCACTGATGAAACATAATAAGCTGTCGAAATGCACATATGTAGAATCCAAATTCACAGTCACTTCGGTATTTAGTTATATGGTAAAATGCTTTTTTATACTAACAATTCCAGAAACAAGGAACAAGATTACATAAATCAAAGTCCAGAGACAATGCAAAAGTTAGACCAGAAGACAGAAGACCAAAGACTTCAAAATGCAAACACTACAAATACAACAGTAACAAATAAAGCACTAACACTGTGAACTCCAAAGGAGTGACATCAGGTGCCCCGGACGGGCGAGCTTGTCCTGCCCTTTTTAAAACACCTTCACACTGTCCGGTAATTGTAAATCCATGGACAACGTTGAAAATGGCCGTTTTCATCTTTGACAATTACATTTGATATCTGTGGTGACGGCTATATGATTTCTGAAGAGACGAAAGTAACAACGGCTGAACATATCCTCCTAACTCAGCAGTGTTTGTGACAGTGATTTTACTGTATAAACTACAAGCTCTACAATAACGAATTAAATGTGAAATACACACTTCATATGCTCGGGAGGTAAGTATATTGCTGCAGAGAAAGGGAAACTTCACACTTAGGTTGTCAAAATTATCACATTTGTCAAATAACATATATTACATGGTTTATGATTAGGTCCGTGTTGTTCGTCTTTGTGCGTGTGCATGGCTTCAGTTTTCTTTCTGAGCGGAGCTCGTGTTGTGCCTCTGTTTCTTTGTTGTGTCCGATGTTGCCATTGTCCTTTGATCGTTAGTTTTTGGATTGACGGTTCGGTTCTCACTTACCTTTAGACTTCCATGTTCGTTAATGTATAACAAAAGGTCACAGTATGAAGCAGAATTGCACGTATTGTGATGCAATCATAAGAGGAGATATATCCCTTGTCGAAGCACCTGGTTTTATTCCTTAAAAAATCTTCTGCATTTTCCTTGTATTTTTTAGACTTAGTTGGTCAAGCTGCCATGTATGGTTCGACATAGCAAATGTTATGGTGCTTATTGGTTTTCGTTTTTTTCCAGTATTCCAAGACTTCGGTACTAGCCAGGAAATCGAATTTAGTTGATCATGTAAATTCATTTAGAAAATTTTATTCTAATCTAAGGAATGCCCCCTCATTCAAAACTCTGCCCTAAAATGAATTTAACTGTTAATTTAGACCCTTTTGATTATTTGTTCTGCACCTTTCGATTTCTTTATTCCAATGTTTCGATTTTATTAGAACTAAAGAGACATAAGTTGTCGAAACGGCCATATGAAGAAACTAAATTGACTTCTTTATTTTGTTAGTTATATATGAATAACAAAATACCGAAGTTACGGTAAATTTATTTTCTGCATACGCGTATTTCGACAACTTATGTCTCACCAGTGCAGATAACACCTAAACATTTGAGAGTCCATTAACCGAAAACGTGTAAAAGCTGATAGTGAACTAATAACCAAAAGGATCAAAATATAAAAGCCAAAATTCAGCTAAGGACAGAGCTATGCATGAGGGAGATACTCTTTAGCTTTCAACAAACTTTTGTAAACTTTAGATATTAAGTTTCAATAAAAATCGGTTTTCGGGTCAGCACCGAAGTGCTGACTACTGGTTTGGTGAATACCCTCGAGTACTAACAATCCACCAGCAGAAGCATCGACCCAGTGGTAATAAAATGACGAAGTTAACAAAATACCGATGTAAATTTATTTTCTGCATATGCGCATTTCGACAACTAATGTCTAACATCTAACATTTGAAAGTCCATTTTCTTTTAATTTGTGATCACTTTTTATCGTTTTTTTTGTTAATTTTTACTATGTTTTAATCTTTATCTTTTAATTGTGGCATTAATCAAATGACATATTGATAGGAAATGAGACAGAAAAATTCATATCACAGCTTAAATGTTGTTGAACTAGCCTTTTAATGTTTTAACAAACTACATGCAGTATCATATTGCACTATAACCTGGTATTTCACACACGCAGTATCATATTACATTATAACATGGTGTTTCACACACAATGCAGGAGTATACAATATCTGATTATTGTTCATTTGTTAATTGCTTCTGAGTATGAACAACATTATTAAGAGGATTTAGTGGTCACTTGGGAGTTATAGATGCACAGATTTAATAGTATTAAAAAAATGTGTGTTGTAAAAGTTATATGTTATTAACAAAGCCATAAAATAGTTAACGTAGTAGTCACAGAAAAAACATTGATTATTTTAGATAAGATAAATTCAGACCAAACATTTGAAAGGAGTACCACCCTGAAATCTGTATTTTGAAAGACAGGATAGATGTTGGTATTAGGGAAAAGGTAATATGGTAAAATGTTTTTTTTTATACTTTTTTTATTTAACTTCTTTGTAGAAAGAGAAAAAAATGTTCATCCCAGTACTAACTAAAAATGAGTCTTCAATCACAATTCGGACCTAAACTTCAAACCTTTTCACAAGGGAGTGTTTTTAATGATCGTATGAGACTAAATGTTCTGAAGTCTCGATTAATAATAAGGCGATCACGGAGATAAGTATGCCTAATGAGAAAGTCTGCATAATTGGTGCTAGATCTCCCTTACGAAAAATTAATACTTTTCTTTAAAAAAATGTATAAATTTAGGACTAATTAGTGAAGATTATTTTTACGAACAATAATACAAGCCTAATTGGGATTTCTGAATAGAAATAAGAATGCTTATTAGACAGGAGTATAACGGTATCTATGAAATCTACATTAAAAATCGTAAAGTGATTTTTTTTAATTGTTTTTGAAGTACATGTGTATTAAAGCATTTCATACTGCAAATTACAACATAATTGAATTTGTTATTGAATGTGACCCCTAGGTGTTCTGTTTTTGGTCGTTTTAACCTGGATATGGGATGTTGTCTCCTTGACATTTACCCCATTTCCTTTCTTTTTCATAATTGAATTTGTTGGAAATTTAAGGATAAACTAGGTATATATTAACTAAATTGTTCAGTACCTGTTTTTTAGGTTAATGAGTATCCATACATTTTTTATGTTTTTAGAGGGGAGGTCATCTTTATATTTGTCAATGAGTAGAATGTCGGTAGCTTGAAAATTTGGGAATTATCTTTTCTTTTTTTTTATCTCTGTTCCATATTTTGATTGGATTAACCTATCATTTTTATCCCGTATGGTGTCACCACTGCATTACCAAGTTTTGTTCGGTGACTTCTTGATACATTTTTCTTTTCTTTTGAAACAAAAATTCAGAAACAAAATTCACAGTAACTTCGGTATTTAGTTATTAGTTTTTTGTTGAACCAATTCATAAAGATCACAAATTTATGTGCACCCTAACATTAATTGTTAAAAGTTATATATTGTGATACTTTTGGGAAGTAAAGAACATTTACTTAATTGGCATTCTTGTTCATTTTTATTTGTTTTGTCTTTGTAATGCTGTCGCAATTCGTGTTGGCATTGAATTGCCGTGATTTTGGATTTATGATTTTAGAATTCCCCCTTTCCTCGTTTTTGCTTCGGTATTCGTTTGCCGATGTATTACTGCATATAGTATTTTTTCTAGTATAGAACGATGTGGAAAATAGTGACAGTTTTAGGCAGCTTCAGAATTAACAATGAAGCCATACAGGAATTAGATTTTAATCATTGCAAGAGTTTATTAAGCTTTAATAGCTTGACTCAATCAGTAAATTCAACATCTGTTTCTACTTTTAAATTGTTTGTTTGAGTGAACATGTCATACATCTTAAAGGTCAACAATAAAACTAAATTCAATCTTTGTTCGCCTCCAAACTAGGAAAAAAGTAAGAGATATTAGTGCAAAGCAATTTAAAATAAAGTTTCATGGACATACAACGGAAAACCCTTAACAAGTTTTAAAAATAACAAATCTTCTTTTAACACACGTAGATAATAAAAATTGCCAAAAGGTAAATCAAATAATTAAATGCAGTTTAATTAACATTGAATTAGCTGAGACTTCGAGGAGAAACGTGTACTGAAATATTCCTCCAGCCCTTTCTACCTCGGCATAAACTCGTCCTTCAGGAATCGAGCTTTTAATTTTCAAAGTCTACAAAAATAAAAAAAAAATCAAAACCTTGTTAAAAAATATAACAAAATAAAGATTAGATTATGTACACAGGGTTTAAAGGAATTAATGCTATAATATTTTTTTCAAAAGTTTTGAAAGATAAAACAGAAAAGCATATCGGTATTGCTAAATTTGTTATTGTCCCTTCTCATATATTATTGGAGGAGTAATTAAATCTTACATATGTATCCCTTTCGACTGCAAATAAAACATCCGACAGAAACTTAAAAATCGGAGTTATATTCAGATTTTTTTCCTGAATTTGACAAGATAAACCATTCAAAACTACAATTACCATCAGAAGTTTGTGTTGGCATTTATAATGTCTTAAGCTCACAAACATCCATGGTGTTCAAGTAATTGCAATTTGAGCCATCGTAGTTCAACTGTTTTTTGTTTTACCCCCCAAAAATGTACAAACTGGCCAATTGTGATAAATAATAAATAAATTATAAATAATGGATAAATAAATAACAAATAATAATTGATGAAATCTCTTCTTTCCAATTTGTGTCATTTTTAGATGTTTTTTTTTAATTTGTATATCTCTGTGTTTTATTTTTACTTTTAATCGTGGCAATCTATACCATTTATATTTTGTTACATCTTTTATAGACTTACATCTCGAGTTTGACAAAAATGGTCATCTTGGTACTTAAATTTACGACAAAAGGGACGATTTTAATTTTAAAAATATCAATTTCCGTAAAATGGACAGTAATATTTCTACTGCTCCTGCTAATGGACTGTATATTTGAAAGTTAATTCGTTATTCAAGAGCTAGCACAAATTATACAGACTTTCTCATTTGACATCTTTTTGTGACCGCCTTATCAATAAGGCTTAAAAATTCCCTCTCATGCGATCATCAAAAAAGTTTTCAAATAGATATGAGCTCTTAATAAAAAAATTGTAGTTTCGTTCCCAACTACTTCCCAACACTGGGGTGATCTTTTCTTTTAACAATTTACGACCTTTCAATAGAAATATCTGTTGAGTTGCTACCCGACACTACCGCAATGGGAGAGGAGTTTTGGTGTGCTATTAAACCGGTTTAACCCAATATTTGTTTTGAAATGCCTGTACGAAATTGAAAAAAATACTGTAGTCACTGTGAATTTAGCTTCTGCATGTGGCAATTTCGACTAGTTATGCCTTTTCAGTGCAGATCAGAACAAAACATTTGAAAATCAATAAACGAGATATATGTAAAAGCTGATAGAGAACAAATTACCAACATCATCTCAATAAAACACCATAACAAACTTAGGACAGGGCTATGCAAGTGTGAGATACTCCTTTCTTTTCAGGTAGATCGATCCTAATAAAAATAGCAGACATAATTTTTTTGTTAATTTTAACATATTTTATAACAATAGTTATAGTTTATAACAAACTAAGGACAGGGCTACGCAAGTGGAAGATGCTCCTTTCTTTTAAAGTAGATCGATCCTAATGAAAATATCAGACATATTTTTTTGTAGGTCTTAACTCGTATGTTCCAAAAACAAAATAAAAATGATATGTCACCGATAATCTTTTTCTGTTATTCAGGCCAAATTCAGTATTTTTCAGCAAAATTTACAAATAATAGATAGGGAACTGTGAGAACATGCTTATTATTTAGCTTTCGTATGAAATAAATATCAGATTGTTTTTTTTTATTTGTTGATATTTCAGAGATATTTTCTTCATCTATATGTTGAGCTGAAAAAACTGTATGTCACCATTTGATTTAGAAGGATATTTTATATAGAAAACGAAATAGACAATATTTACGGAAAAAGGGAGCTAATTGGCGGGGAAGTATATGTCAATCTATTTTGACGTCACAATGAAAAGGAAAATTAAGGATTATCCCGGCTTGAAAATCAAGTCAATTCCGCATCCGAATTGTGTTTGGCAAATGCGCCAATCGAATGCGCCACGGATTAACTACAGTGTCGATCTACCTTAAAAAAAAAATCTTAAAATTAGATATTGCAGGTTACAAAATATAATTGTCTTTCTGGCCAGGACAGAAGGACAGATTATTGGGTTTATAATACCCTGGGGGACTAAGTCCACCAGCAAACGCATAAGCCCAGTGGTACAGTGTTTTAGTTTCCAATCAATTGTATATACACGACTTAAGTACTCACTGAAAAACAACAGATGGACTTTCGAAAGCAAGAACATCATCAAAAGTGAAATTTAACATATGTGATTTTTTTTCTTCTTGTCATTAAGAAGGAGCTTGTCTTTTAATGCAGTGTGGAGTTGGTAAAACAATTCCCGGTGTTTGAGATGTATGGTGTACTTGTACATGAGATTATATCTCATGTATACACCTTGTTTATATTTTTTATCAATTTTTTGTAAATTCTTAAAGCTATGTGTAACTCCCTCCATCGTAGTTTTTGTCCTTAGCTCTATTTGATTTTACTGATTATTCGGATTTCGTTTGGTTTTATGCATTTTAAACATTTTTTGAAATTGTTGATTTCCTCTGTTTGGGTTCTAGTGCTGCTGATGGGGAATAAATTTCCGAAATGGCCATACAGCTCATTAAAATTATTGCCGTTGGAGTGAACATATGTGTTATGGTCTCATATTCATTTTCTCCATATCCTCTCGTAAAATTTACGAATCAATTTAGGGTCGTAGAAATGCAAAAACAGTTTAGCGTATAGCTATGCACTATTGGTGCCTATATGGAACAATGATAGATTAGCAATAACAGAGACAATGGACTACAAGTACTACTGCAATGATCTACATGGAGATTAAATCAGCAAAGTACACCGCTTAGCAAGAGCTAGTTATTCCTTACTTTTAGAAAAAATGTTATTCTTTGATAATGTAGAATTAAAGATATTGGTAGTTTCTAAACGAAATCATTACGAGCAAACACAAAGAGTCTTGAATATTTGGCTGCTAAAAATTATCGGCTACAGAAATATAGATCTAGTGCCAACAAAAAATAATCTGAAAGTGGAACTACATGTGTAGTTGAAAAAAAAACAGGAGTAATAATGGTATTTAAAAACAAGCAAACAAACAAACGGAGAACAATATTAAAAAAAAAAAAAAAAAAAAAAAAAAAA
>MJUU01029109.1:9120-23397 GCA_002080025.1 Modiolus philippinarum
AAAATTAAGGGAAAAATATGAAATATTTAGGCTCTAAATGATTAAAGAATAATGTTTTATTGGAATTCTAGTGTGTATTTCACTAAAGCTGACATGCTGAAGATCATTTAAGTAGAATCAAACTTTTTAAGAGGTCTCTTTTTTATTCTTCTGCTGGGAATTGTATGCAAAATGGGACTTTTCCGTTTTTTCAGAATTCCTGCTGTTTTGACTTTGAGATGCAAATACTTCATGAAATTGATATATATAACTTGAAAATGTTGATTAGATATCCTTTCATTTTATCTAAACCATAAGAAATTATGTTTTTTGTAGCATTTTTAGAATAACTACAGTCTCATAAATTACAAACATTAAACCCCTTACCACAAATATTCAACACAATTTATTTCATTTTATTCAGCTTGAAAAGCTTAAACATTGTATAAAGGTCCAATAACATATCATTTCAAATACAAAAATACATAGAGACTCCAATATATCACAAATAAGATCATGTGTATGCTTTATGGACAGTTATACAACAATAAAACTTTGAATTTTGTAAAATTCCGAAATGAAAAATCCCATTTTTCACAAAAAGCGCCCAAAATATACAATTTTAACTATATTTTGGCGTTAAAATTGCATATTGCGATATATAAAATGCATTTTTTTTAAAGAAAGTAAAACATTAGTATGTTTTGTTCATATTAATGTAAAGACATACATATTCTGGGGATTTTTAAGCATCATTTTCCTGGGGTAGGGGTAAAATTTTCGGTATTTAGAGTCACAACGAACCAGTCTTGGGGTAATCGTAATCGTTAATCGTAATCAGCTGTAATTGATTACAAATTCTTCAGCAATCATGTGTAATATGTAATGAAGCTCTTTTTAGATTACTTGTAATTGTAATGTAATCAATTACAGCTGAAAAATATGAATAATCATAATTACATTTTGATAACTTTATGATTACTCAGTGATTGTTACATATATCAAATATACAAGATATGTATTCCATGTATACATGTATACTAACATATATACATACTCAAGTTTATTCTTAACAAGTCTAAAATTACAATAATTATTTTACTACATAAGTTCTTACCTAATTTAATATATTAATATCAATAAGAGTTTCATATGAAAATCAATCAGAACTCAACCTTAGTTCCATTTTTCTTGAAGTCTTAAAACAATTTAAGTATGAAAGGGAAAAAACTGGTAAAGGTCTGAGATGCACATAATAACAATATTTACTTTCAAAAACTTTTAAAGAAATAAAATTCCATTGTATTCCTTTAATAATTGTTTATCTCGTTTAATAAATTAAATTAAAGAAAATTATGTACATATCTCTGGGCCATGAAAACGACAAGCTAATAATTGTAATAAAAATATGTAGATGACAACTAATATGGCTAAATAAACAAAAAATAAATTGTCAAAACTAATTAGTGTAAATACTGGATAAACAATTGCCAGATTTTAACAAGAATTTCAAAATAATTTCTTAACCAAGTTTTTTTTGTTAATAGAGAAACACTGTGTAATATATAATTTCCAAGTCGGAAAAGACCCAGCTTTAATGAAAATACTGTTGTATCAACCATGAAAAGAAAATATCATTTCATCAAAATTAACATATTATGACCACTGCGATATTATTGTAAAAACTGATACCTCTCCATTATTTCAAACACAAGTTTCTAGTATTAGTTGAAAAATTACACTTAAAATATAAAATGCTTAGAATGAAGCATTTGTAATAGAACAATTTTTGTTCACTGAAATGTTGAAATTTCCCATTTTTCATCAGTTTAGGCCAAATATTGAGTTTAAGTCAACAAATGGCTGTTAAAATACCGAATCATGATGTTATTCATGCAACATTGTCATATATAACACGCATTTTGCGTGTTGTAGTTATTTTTATGCGAACTTAGACAAAAAAATTGACAATTTTAGGGAAAATTTGTTGGGGTAGGGGTAAAATTCTCTGTATTCAGAGTCACATTAAACACCCTTTGATATTCTAAACACTGTTTTAAGACAACTCATGTTTTGCTAAGAACAATTAATTGGCATATGTGCAGATATATATAGACAAAAAATTGACAATTTGAATTAAAATTTGTTGGGGTAGGGGTAAGAGTTTCGGTGTTTTGAGTCACATCAAACACTTCTTGTTTTTCTTAACAATGTTTTCAGACAACTAATGTATCGCTTAGAACAATTAATTGGCATATCTGCAGATATATCCTCCATATTTGGCATATATAACGATTTAATAGTGAAATGTGGGCAAATCTGAAATGTTGAAAATTCCCATTTTTCATCAATTTAAGCCGAAATACTGAGTTTAAGTCAAAACATGGCTGTTAAAATACGAAATCATGGTATAATTTATGAAACATTTTCATATATAACACACATTTAGCGTGTTCTGCTTACATAGACAAAAAATTGACAATTTTACAGTAAATTTGTTGGGGTAGGGGGAAGTTTTATTGATGTATAATGTTTATATTACTTAAGAATGGCCATTATTTGTATTAGTTGTAAAGCCCATATAATAAGCTTTCATTTGATACCTACTTTAAATGATATTTGTTTACTAAAAAGTAATATTTGGCAAAAGACTGCAAAATCTTAGTCAAAATTGTAAATATTCATAGATCCATTTATTAGGTCTATTTGAAAATAAAACTTTGGTCATTAAGAATATGTAAACATTATGTTTACGTGTTTTATATTCAAGAAAATAGATTGAGAAACTAAAAACAATGTTCAGAATTGGGAATCGAGATGCACTTCGGGTTCTTTAGACCATCAAACTTACGCAATTTCAATGAAAATATCTAAATTATCGCCAATATTTCATAGGGGTAGGGGTAAATTTAATGGTGCTATGGAAGGTATTTGGCATAGAAATTGTAAAACTTTGGGTTCTTTGTAAAGCTTAATACTTTTGCAATACTTTGATGCATCGTTTTTATAACTGGGAAGCATTTGGTCAACATTTTGAAGCAACTGAAAGAAAATTTTGAACGAAAAACGAAATTTTCCTCAATTTCGGTAGGCGGGTCTAAAAATGGGCCCTATTCCACCAGTGCGTGCAGATTATGCTCGTGTTAACATGTTTTATTTTGGAGAGGGGATGTATGCGGACTTCAAATAATGCGTAGGGATGAGGAGGGGGGAGTGCATGGGGAGTTATTCCAGCCCATGGACTACAAGAGGTTCATTTAGCCAAAGATTCCGGTGAATTTCGAAGTTGCAACTCAAGATTTTCTTTCGTGTTCTTTCAAAGTTTAGATCAATACAAAAGTTAGAACCAATGACGTCACAATAGGTACAGTTCTGACGTCATGAAAAGGCTACTTTTGAGTATTTTCATAGAAATTTACCGAATTTGATAGATTTTCGAACAGTTTTCCTAACCGGAAATATCAAACACATTCAAGAACCAATTAGATAATTAACTAACTTATTGGTACAAATGATCTGAACCTCTCATATAAATATTTTAGTGGTTTTTGCATGTGTTGAATATTGCCTATACAGAAAAGGTAGTCAAAATTTGCTTAATTTGTCATTTTTCGACATAATCTTCATTTTTTCGCTTCTTCTACCCTCAAAAACTCAGTTATCATACATCCATATTTAAAAAGTGTTACTATTTACTGAAAAGCCATACCCATAGAACATTTCAATGAGAAAATTTTGTGAATTCAACCAATTTTTTTTTCAGGCAAATGAGGCCCTTATCGCCCATACTCCTTTTTGTAAGTTGAAAATGGCCCATCCCGGCATCCAAAAAATGGTCGCCAATAGGACATGTATTATGATTTACATCACTTCAAGCAATTTCTCGCCAGACATTATGCTAAAATAAAGACATTTTCAGGCTTTTTGTAATTAAAACATCAATGAAAACAACGTGAAGACACGATACTTATTCATCTTTAACTCCGTAAATTAAAACTGTAACATTGAACTCGATATCAACTCGGACATATATAAAAATTCTAAGTATTTCTATATATTTATATTTTCAACATTGATCTCGGCGATTTCGACGCCAACATTTTTTCAGTTCATGACGTTACTAACGTCGTGACTCCTGCAATACGCCAGGGGCGCTTATTTTGGTACACTTTACCTTAAAGAAAACAAAAAAGGTTGCTGATGTCGTTTTTCGATATAAAGAACTTAACCTTTTGGCGGAAAGTGAACTCGTCTGATTTTTTGTAAGCTTAGTATTAGTAAATGAACGAATATGACAAAATAATTTATATTTTACTACATTACATTTACATGTTCAATGAATTTATCCAACCAAAATGTGGAAGTCCGAAAATCTGACAGAAACAGCAAAACGTGACGAACAATATCTTAAACAACAATCACTTTATCTCATTGTTGTTCAGTATATTGTTTTCCACTTTTGATATCAACTGGGGTCTTACTGAAAGCAGTAAAATTTTAGCACAGTATTGCTCAAATTTATTGAACAGGTTTGGCATGGCTTAATTTTCTCTGTCTTGTAGGTAAGTTTAAAACGAATAATCCTGATATAATTGCCCCTTGACAGGTCAATTAATTAGACTAATACCAACACAGATTATTTGAAAAAATTCATATAAAATGTTAAAAGGCTTGTACAATTAAATACAATTTTTATTCCAAATTAAATTAAAAAAAGAAGAAGAAATATTTAAGGGCTTGTAAAATTTGAAATAATCAATATTAGATAAAAAAAATATAAATGAAATTTTAAGATGCTTTTAAAAATCAAAGCTGTCTTCTTGAAATGAATAAAATTTGCTAAATAATATATTGAAGGGTCTATGGTAGGACCCCAGCAGGGTTAGAATTGAGAGGCATGAATAACGAGATTGCCTTACAACTGAGGGGTTTGGCTGTTCTTCGAATGAACATATAATACAGATTACATATGTTACACTTCTCCAGCCATTTCTATATGAAAACAAAGAAATGTTTTGATAGAGTAAACCACAAAATTTATTTTGACTTGTATATAAGACTTTAGTACATTTATTAACCATAACATATACAAGGCTTCCATGGTGTAGTGGAAATCGTGCAAGCCCGGGAACAAACATAGATTTAATATTTAAGAGCGATTCTCTGTAAATACCAAAATAATTTGGCACGACCTGTCACATATTAGGTTTAGTTTACTTTTAATAGTTGATATAAACCTATATATCATAAAACATACAGGAATTCATTATTTTGACAACCGTTGCCATTGTAACAATTTCGTCAGTGTTTTGACCATCTTTGAAACCATTAAAAGGGCCATTTTAAAACCTTTATTAATGCACAAAAATAAAGTTTTGTGAGGTTAATCTAAAATCTTTTAAACCAGTTTCAAAAACGTTTTAAAAGATAACTTAAATACCCAGTGAGAATGATATTACTAAAAGTAACTAGAAATTGACAATTTTCTGTTGCAGCAATTGCACCAAATTCATGCATTTTTCGTCACTTTTGACCAATTTTTAGACTGAATTATTATAAAAAGCCACCATTTGGCCTACTTATTATGGGTATTTTGACATACACAAATGGTTCAATGCTCAATGTATAGAAAAATACCAGTGGGCAAATACATTGTGAAATAAATAATCCACGTAAAACTTTGTTGCCATAGGAACTTGCCAAAAACGATGGTTTTTGTTCAAAATCTTATAACCCTTAATCTATTATTGTCAATACATAGGAAAAAAAACAATCAGTACCTTGAAAGAAAAACGATGTGCATCATTTATCTGTAGGATAAGTTCGCCAGATTATGACCTTGAAATTACCTGCAGGTCATATGCATCAAGGTCAAGGTCATTTAAAAATGATTTAGTCATTGTTTTCTGAAATCTACTTCATTTTTTGGATGACCTTGTCATCATGACCTTTGACCTTGGACAAATTTCAAAGTAACAGCAAGTTAAAAGGATCTTGTTTGGTAGATATGCGTAACGGTAGTTTAAAATTTGAATCCATCTGTAACATTTTCCTAATTAAAGGCTATTGTACAAAAATGACATTTTTGACAAATTGCGCTACTATTACAAAATTTAAGGCTGTATATATATATTTCTCCAAGCGCTTTCCCACTGATATTTTTATATACATTAATCAAACTAACATTGGTATTTGTTATAATACACATGGGCGATATTTTTGTGCTGAATATTCAGTCTAAAAACTATTCAAAAGGGAGAAAAACTGCATAAATTTTGCCTATTTTTTCAGTAGCCTTATTCTAACTTCATATAAATGGTTAATTTTTATTGAATTTGTCATTAAGACTCCATTAAGCCTTCGGGAAGTTTTGAGTTTGATTTTTCATTCGTATTGAAATTTCATACATTTTCCTTGGTCAATAAAGTTTTAAAATGGCCTATTTTTGTGGTATCAATGTTGGTCCAAAATGATCGGAACGATTACCATAGCAACAGGTGTCGAGAAAAATGAACAAACGCTTTTTGTGTTAATTGTTGGTCAATGTCAACCTATAAAATGAAATTCAGCCAAATCCGCCAGATGCTGTACCATGCCTTAATATGATTGTGTTGGTCTGTACAGGCATTACTCTTAATATTAACAGACTTTAGACTATGGACTTGGATTGACAAAAAAGAATGAGAAAACATGAGAAGATGATTCAAGCCATCATAATTAATTTCATTTTTTAAATTTTTGTTCTAATAAAGTAATCAAAACTGCAGTTCTCCTACTTATGGCTGTTTTGAATAAAATCTTCCCATGCAGATTATATCAAAACAATTGGTAATCGAATAAAAACGAAAACTTTCTAGGTGTCATTTAAAAAACAACTGCCTCCCAAGAAATGTAAGAATCAGCATACATCAGTCCCTAACATACCATGATACGAAGCACAAATGGGATGCTGGGGTTTCATTGCTCTTTATTCTAGTTACTATTTAAAAGCAAACAAGTTCAATTGATTCTCTTTAACAAAACGAAAGGAAATACAGACTGTTAATCAAGTACAGAAAATGCCTTTATACTCAGTCAACTCAAAAATTGCTTTTCTCCAAAGGATTTGCGTATGTTTATGCTAAATACAGGGCTAAAATGTTGAATATATATGGAATAGAGGACAAACAAAATGTCCTATATTACTTTTATCGGTAATTCACAAAATGATTAATGAAACTCTATAAAAAATTGAAATAAGCTTAAATTACTATTTTAGCACAGTTAATCTATTGTGAATTTCAATAATTTATATGAATTCTACATTCAACGTATTACGAGTATGAACACGACAAATAGTACAAAACATGACGTCAGCATAGCAACCAGCACGTGACGCCTTCACAGTGACCCAATATTTTCGTGATAGTTTCCAGTACGGTGATACTGAGAATATCAGTCTCTGTAGATCAAAGGGAATTCATACAAATTCATACAAATTACCGATAAAAGGGTTTATGGTAGAAACCCAACGGGTGAGAATTAGAAACGTGATTAACATGATTGCCTTTCAAACGAGAGATGTGGTTGTTTTTCAAATGTCGGATACTACAGACAGATTAAAGAGTGAAACACACATTTATTTTGACAAGAAATGTGAGACTTAAGTATATTCATAACTTAGATCTTCAACGCCTCCGAGGTTAGGTGCATACAACCATGATAGGAGTTCGAATCCCGGAAACCAAGAAAATTTCAATATTATATATTATATTATATATTAAAAGAAAAATAAAAAGTGTTAAGGGCTAGACAACGTAGTTGTTCGTTTTGACAACACTATTTGACGATTTTAATAACCCTAACACTACTATCAGAGCCAAAATCTTACAATAGGGTTTCAGATGTCATAAGTTTTTGAATACAATAATATTTTACGAAAGGATATGGAATAGATAAACATGAGACCATAACACATATGTTAACTCCAACTGCAATAATTTTTAATGTGCGGTTTGTCCATATTGGAAGTAAATTCCTTATCAGCAGCACTAGAACCCAAACATAGGAAATCCATAATTTCAAAAAAATGTTTACAATGCATAAAACTAAACATAATCCGAATAATCAGTTATATCAAATAAAGCTCTAAGGTCAAAACTACTATGGAGGGAGTTATACCTAAGGTTATAGAATTTAAAATAAATTTAGATAATAGTAATTAAACAAAGTGTACACATGTGATACTATCTCATGTATAAGTACCCCATATCTAAGAAAAATAAAGAGCATACATCTCTAACACGGGGAATTGTTTTACAACTTCATACTGCATTAAAAGACAAACTCCTGTATTAAATATTTATGTAAAGAATATGGAGTAGATGAGCATGAGACCATAACACAATAATCTTAATGAGCTGTTTGGTCATTTCGGAAATTAATTCCTCATCAGCAGCACTAGAACCCAAACATAGGAAATCCATAAAAAAAGAAAAAAAAAGAAAAAAGAAGAAAAAAAAACGTTTCTAATGCATCAGACCAAACGAAATCCGAATAATAAGTTTTATGATAGATGTGAACATTTGATATATCAATATCGCGTTTATCGCAAATAGCTTATTACCAAGGACATTTCGCATCCTCGTTTTACGGGGATGCTGTTAAGAAAAACCAGATCCTGATTTAAAGAAAACAATCAAAACAGGGTCATAGCTTGCATTCTTTGCGTAATAGGAATATCGACAAAATATTCTTCTTGCATACGTTAAATCATAATGAGATCTAGTGACCTGAAAAATAGGGTCTGTAAGTCTCGTTGAATTTTGAAACTTCCGGGTACATTTTTTGTACCCGGAAGTTGCATTTTGCACGATAATATATGACGTTCCATACAAAAAATTAAACGTCATAATCCTAAAACGTCATCTTTTGGCGGGAGACGTTTTCAAATTTCAATTTTATCGTGAATTCTCGGTGTCACATGACGTGTCACACAGACCCTATTTGCACTCTTACTGGCCTCTCCCTTAGATTTATGATGATTGCTGACCAAACCCTTTAGGAAGTTATGAATTTTTCTTCCGTAGTGCAATAGTGTTTTAACAGCAGAATAGGCTCCTTAATTAAGCTATTCCACATTTAAGCGGTGAGCCCCATTGACCCATCTTTCAAAGTTATGTATAGTTCTTTTCTCTCCTTTCTATATAGTGGTCATGCAGTAATTAATTTAATTCATTGACCCATCTTTCAAATAACTAAATACCGAAGTTATCAAAGTTATGTATAGTTCTGTTCTCTCCTCATGCAGTAATTAATCTAATTCATTGACCCATCTTTCAAAGATATGTATAGTTCTTTTCTCTCCCTTCTATATAGTGGTCATGCAGTAATTAATCTAATTCATTGACCCATCTTTCAAAGTTATGTATAGTTCTTTTCTCTCCTTTCTATATAGTGGGCATGCAGTAATTAATCTATATCTAGATATGTAAAGGAGATACAATGGTCAAGTGTGAATTCATGAAAAAGAATCCACGAGCCGGAGGAGATTAAAAAGATTATCGCCTATCTAATTACTGCATTGTTATCTTCGTACTATATATGTCTTGACGAACGAAAGTTCACTCAGTATCAAAGCAGAATTATATGGATGAAGTTGTTCTAAAGTCTGATTTTTATAGATATCTAATACTCAGATAAACTTCAATTGAGGTATATGTATCTTTCAAAGTGAATCGAAAGGGCATTAAATTCAGTAAAAAAATGTCGGTGAATAGTGTTGAACCTCTAAACCTTATCAAAGAAGAACAAAGAAGAGAGAAAACGTAAGTTTAATCTGTATAATGAAAGACTTTCTGCCAAAACACAATTTATATTTTTAAACCCAGGGTAATACTTGCACGAGGAAATTGCAGGGGAAAGTAGAGGGTAATTTTTTGCTATATTTGTTGAATCGAGTCACTTTTCCTATTGGAAATATATAAAAAAATAAAAAAGGAAAGAAACATGATGTTTAATTGTATATATCATAGAATCTTTACCCCCTCCCCCTCCAAAAAAAGGAAGAAAATTGACTATTCACTGAGCTGTACGTATTTTAAACGTCTATTATATTACTTATTGATAAGGTTCCATCATACAAAGACTTTTTCAATGGAAACAGATGAAAAGAATTCACCAAAAAAATTTTAAACAGTGGCGGGTCCTGCGGGGTCAAAGGAGCACGTCCCGGGGCCCTGGCACTAGTGAGTTTTTTTTTCAAATTGAACAAAAATTAGAGGTTTGTTTCTTTAGTATGTTTATTAAAACAAATTATTAAAAATGTCATATTCAGGGTATATTGTCACGACTTGACAAATTAATGACAGTTTAATATCCACATACCTCTAATTCTAATTTAGTGTATTTCAAAATAAGTTGAAGAACTGTAAAATAAGACTTCGTAAGTGTTTTGACGTTTTCATAACATTTCGCTTCTTTCATTTGGTTACATTCAGCAATTCTTAAAATTTCGGCAATTTATGTGTCATTAGTACAGATCATACATAAAACTCTAAGATAAGGCCATAATAAAATTATTCCTAGATTCTCATTTATTTTGGTTAGATCCGGGCTCTAACACAAGGGCCCCAGGCTCTAAAACAAGGGCTCCGGGCTCCAACACCAGGGCTCCGGGCTGTACATACATAGGCTCCGGGCTCTCAGAGAGCTTCGGATCCCGTGTTATTACTCCTGTTAATGATATTTCAAGGTTTTGCTTTGTCAAAGGCCGTTTTTTTTTAATAAGCAGCTAAGTGGTACAGAAAAATATGAATTCATGAAAAAAGCGTACAAACCGGATATTTCATTTAGTTTTCCTTCTACCAAATGCATATATTCTTGAAGAAATAGATGATCCCAGCACAGCTGGTAAGCCCGTTATCTATGACTGTGCTTTTAACCACATTCGGATGCAGAATTTTGTATATATTTTAAACTAACACTGATAACTGGAGGAAACTCGTAAAGGATTATAATTTTTTTTTTTTTTTGATATTGTGAAGAAAAGATCGAAATTAAATAGAACATTTCCGCGTCTTTATCATATATATATATTGAACCTAGTTGTACGTGAAGGAAATATAAATTTCGATGTTGCCAGCTTCTACAACATGTACAATATATACATTACTGAGGTTAGTTTAAACGACCCATTTAAGCACGGACCATTGACTTTTCAGCGCTAGGGCTGGGATTTCTGGCCCCGGTCTATACTAAGAAAATCTCTGACACCAGCACCTTGGTTAAAAAAATATCTAGTCCTCACGCTGTTCATTATAAGAAAACTCCCCCATAAAACAACAAATTTCCTAGAAAATTTCCAAAACGTTTCCCAACTTGGTTGAAAATCCCAACAACCCCCGAAAATCAAAATGGTTCGAAAATCAAAATGGTCCGTGCCCAACGCAGGTATCTCAACACTCGATGCGAACAAAACTATTTCGTTTAATCGAACAATCAGTTCGCAGTGAAATGTAGTAGAAAACAATAGAGGGTAAGCCGTGGGTTCTTTAAAAAGAATCCACAGTTAATACAATAGATGACGTCACAACAATGGTTTAAGTATAGTTATTTTCTCTCCTTTCTATATAGTGGTCATGCAGTAATTAATCTAATTCATTGACCCACCTTTCAAAGTTATGTATGGTTCTTTTCTCTCCTTTCTATATAGTGGTCATGCAGTAATTAATCTGCGGGTACCACTTCTGTCCAGAGTTCTGCGGGCTGTCCAGAGTTCCTTTCGCTGTTTACGTTTGTTTTTTGTCTTTCCTTTGTGTTTTTCCTTTGTATTTCCGTTGCGGATTGTTGCATGTTATTGTAATTTTCAGTCGTTGTAGATGTTTCTTTTATCTTTTTTCATGTCATTGTAAAATATTTTTGATATTTCATCTTAAATGAAAATAAACAGTAATCTTAACGGGCATGAAAAAATATACATTTTTAGCTACCTGACCCAAAGGGTCAATGTGATCTATTGCCGTCACTTGGCGTCCGTCTTACGTCCGTCGTTAGTTAACTTTTCACATTTTCATCTTCACCTCTAAAACCACTGAAGCAAATTAAACCAAACTTTATAGGAATGATGTATTTAAGGTCCTTAACAAAGATTGCTCATTTCGTTTCGATCCGATAAAAAAACATGGCCACCAGAGCGGAACTTAGGTTTTACATGGAACCCTATTGAAAAATCACATTTTCATCTACTCCTCTGAAAGCACTGGAGCAAATTCAATCAAACTATACAGGAATGATGTACTAAAGTCCTAAACAAAGATTGCTCATTTCGTTCTGATCCGATAAAAAAGCATGGCCGGCAGCGGGGAACTTAGGTTTAACATTAGATCCTATGGGAAAAATCACATTTTCATCTTCTCGTCTGATATGGCCGAGGCAAATTCAACCAAACTTAATAGGAATGGTTTTCTAAAGGTCCTTAACAAAAGTTGCTTATTTCCTTCCGATCGGATAAAAAGCATGGTCGCCAGCACGGAACATAGTTTTACATTTGACCCTATGGTAAAATCACATTTTCACCTTCTCCTCTGAAACCACAGAAGCAAATTCAACCACACTAGTCAGGAATGATGTACTGAAGGTCCTTTATAAAGATCGTTAATTTCGTTCCGATCCGATAAAAAAACAGGACTGCCAGGGCGGAACTTAGGTTTAACATTTGTCCCTATGGGAAAATCATATTTTCATCTTCTCCTCTGAAACCACTGATGAAAATTCAACCAAACTTTACAGGAATGATGTACTAACAATCTTTAACAAAGATTGCTCATTTCGTTCTGATCCGATAAAAAGCATGGCCGCTGCTCGGAACTTAGGTTTATTATTGGACCCTATGGGAAAAATCACATTTTCATCTTCTCCTCTTAAACAACCAAAGGAAATTCCACCAAAATTTACAGGAATGATGTACTAACGATCCTTAACAAAAGTTGGTAATTTCGTTCCGATCCGATAAGAAACATGGCCGCCAGCGGGGAACTAAGGTTAAACATTGGACCCATGGGAAAAATCACATTTTTCATCTTTACTGAAACCACTGAAGCAAATTCGACTAAACTTTACAGGAATGAAGTATAAAAGGTCCTTAACAAAGATTGCTCATTGCGTTCCAATGCAATAAAACACATGGCCGAAAGCACGAAACTTAGGTTTAACATTGGGCCTTTTGGTAAAATCAGATTTTCATCTTCTCCTCTGAAACCACTGAAGCAAATTCAACTAAACTTTACACATGAATGATGTAAAGGTTCTTAACAAAGATTGCTCATTTCGTTCAGACCCGATAGAAAACATGGCCGCCACCACAGAACAGAGTTAAACACTGTACCCTATGGGAAAATCACAGTTTCATCTTCTTCTGAGGAACCACTGAAGCAAATTCAACCAAACTTTACAGCATTGATGTACGGAAGGTACTTAACAAAAATTGCTAATTTCATTTCAACCCGACAAAAAAACATGGCCTCCAGTGCAGAGCATATTTTACCATTGGAGTCCAGTATGGGAAAAGCATTATCTTCTCTGAAACTATTCAAGCAAATTTAACTGAATGCGTAGAAGTTCCTCTGCAAAAATTACTCATTTCAATAGGATCAGACCAAAAAACACGAATAATAATTAAGAAATAGATTATTGCAAGCGGGCTCTATGCGAATTAGAACATGGGCAGACCTTATATTTGTCACATATTTTATACCGAGCGATAAGGTCTGACCATGTTCTAATTCGCATAGAGCCCAATTGCAATAATCTATTTCGATTCTAATATATTTAACAAGAGTTTTGAACATTCAAATCGGCTCTTAGAGAGCAATATTGGGTTTGGCACTTGAAATGTGTCGGAAAACTGCATACAAACACACATAAATGGACATAGAGAAATATATATTTGTTGTTTTATTAATACAATAAAATGGCTCATAAACTTATGAATTAATACAAATAATCTGTTATAAAACATCTAAAATACGGATATTTTAAAATCGAAGCGGGTATAAGTGTGGGCTGGTTCTATATCTGATTTATATGACTGCTTAGTTATGTTATTTTGAAGCCAAAAGAAACGAAAAGAATAGAAAATGAATAAAACTCATATTTATAATTTTATATTTAAATTGTAGAGCATGATATGCAACATAGATAAGATTTCATAACAACAACACATTCGTTGCTAGGTTACGGTTATGTCAATTTCAGTTCCGAGTCTTAAATTTAGTAACTGTTGTAAATTTCTATTATTGTCATTATTTGATGTGGCTTTTT
>MJUU01029109.1:33601-54297 GCA_002080025.1 Modiolus philippinarum
CCCCCCCCGATAAAATATCTTTTCTAACGACTATATAACAGCGTCACTTATATTCTTATCGAAGTCAAGAAGAGAAAAGGCAGTCTAACGTTAGACCTTACTGTGAATTTATTTATGTTTATACACAATGATTTGATTAATGGGTGTGTTGAAGGAAAATTTGTCACAAAGGTATAAAAATACCTAATATACAACTGGGATAATTTTTTCCGTGTAACATAAGATAGCCGACAGAGGATAACAATGTTTTGGGTAAGTGCTAAGTATTGATTTGAGATATTTTATATGTTTATCAGATATCTTATAAAGGATATTAGATGTCTACTTTTCGGCTTGAATATTATTCTTGCTTGCAATATGAATGTCACGCCATTGCTCTGTGCAATAGATTGAGACGATAGCCTTGCAAGTGTGTTGTTGAGGGCTAATATACATGAGTTTTATACAAGTTACAGACACAAAATGAAAGAAATTAAATGAACTGGGCAAATGACATAACTGCGAATTTTGAATATGAAGTTTGAAGGGAATATTGAAAAATCATTTTATTGGAGATTAAAACATTAGTTTTGACGTATATTGAATGTAGTTTTATCAAATTCATACATATTTATTGCATTTTTTTTTGCATCAGAAATGGCAATTCACCTTTGTTTCTTTATATTGATATAACGGTAGAAATCGTGGACAATGCGTTAGAAATCATAACAGTGGGACATAAGCATGCAGTTGAAAGCCAGAACTACATATAATTTGAAAAAATACACGTTTTATTTCAATAGGTTATTTTTTAAAAATTATTTAATGATTAAATATATCACAAATTATCTTATAATACTTTAAAAGATCTAGATATCGCGCAATATACTATTTCAACACAAAACAAATCAGTAGAAATCAAGGCCGAATAGCAGTAGAAATCACGTTCTCGCAGGACAACGATACCTACGGTGAACATGGACAGTAATATTCCAGCTTCTCCTGCTTACGGAGTATATGTTTCACAGTTGATTCATTACGCGAGCACAAATTATACAGACTTTCTGATTAGACATTGTTATCTCCGTGACCGCCTTTTTAATTAAGGCTTCAAAATAATCCGTCCCATACGATCATAAAAAAGTTCTTTAATAGATATCAGTCCCTTGTGGAAAAATTTTAAGTTTCGATCCGAACTCTGATTCAAGATTTTTTTTTACCTAGTACTGGGATAATCATTTCTTTTAGCTGTCAATATAAAATTGCTGTTGAGATGCTTCCGGACAATGGCAGGTAATAAAACAAGTTAACCCACCATTTCTTTTAAATTACCTGCACCAAGCCAGGACCATTGCGGTCGACAATTTTTCCGTCGGTTTCCACCTGGTTTGTCTTTTTGTCTCACGGACATCGGCACTTGGCAACTCTGTTCGGTAATTTTGTTAATACTCCTCATTTTCAATATATGCTATAACGCACATGGGCCCTTTGTCTCCAACGGCAAATGTAATAGGCATTTCAAGTTAAATTACGTACATGTATCTCTTAATTTGAAATGAGATTTAAACCTTTTTGCAACGTTATTAAAGAAACTGATAGTATTCATCTGTCCTGAAGAGAGAAATTAATATAAAATCAATTTTTGAAAAATTATATATTCTTAAGTGTAGTTCTGCGCCAATGATTTTTCGCGTTAATTTAATTTTTAAAAAAATTAATCTACTTTTGTGATTTTTTGGTTTTCATTTGTTTCAATAAGCAAGCGTTCATGTCAATTCTGTCTGCTAAAGGAAAAAATGTATAAAAACATTAAAAAGCGGAGGACTTATGGCCAACGCAAGGCTTAAATAAGATACATCGTCTTTTTCGACGAATATATGATCAGACAAAGGGTGTTTGTGTGACGGATTACATATGAACATCCGAAAGCCGATATTCCGAAGGTTCAGTAGTCAAAAGGTCTGGTAATTCGGAGGTCGATATTCTGAAGGTCCGATTTTACGAAAATTATCCCATATAAACCAAGATAGAAAGTGGTGTGTAAGTCAGAAAGATAGAAAATGGTGTTTAAGTCACAAAGATTTCATATAAAAGTCTAAAGCACAGTCGATCTAGTGCTCCAAATAGCTACAGTGGTAAAAAAAGCTAGTTGACAAAAGAAATATAGAAGGCAGGATTACTGAATTAGGGTTAAAACAAAATTACCAATTGGCAAAAGCTATAGTCCAAGAGGCATAGCAAGTGTATCTACCGTAAGAATTGTCAGCTGCTATGGTCATGATTTAGAACAGGCATTTCAAAAGATATTATTGCTTATACCGGTTTTATGCGCGCTTAACTTCCCTTTGCATTGCGATCGTGTCCGGTAGCAAACCCAACAGTAATTACTAGATCGTAGAAAGTAAAAAGCCAGTATTATGACAAAAAGAATACTGAATCACATTTTAGACCGAAACTTTCTGAAAGGGACTGTCATCTATTTTGTCATCGTAAGAGACGGATTTTTGTTTAATCTTGATTAATTAGGCGGTCACCGAGAAAATTCTGCCTAATAAGAAAATTTTTTACCAACACCAATTACGGGGAGTGCGATTAAATGTTGTTATGTGTGCTGAATGAGGGACAATGAAGACTTAGTCCGCCCGTTACCTATGAACACAATTTAGTCACTCCATTCTGAGTCAACATTGATTCACTACGTACCATATATAAAAACACAATGTGATTAATATACCATGCATTATAAAGATGTGGACTAGAAAAAAAAACTACTAAAAACAATAAAAATGTTCTACCGCAATTCATAGAATGAATTAAACTTGATTTCTATAGTCAAAACAAACGATAAACACTCGACACATTGCCAGGTATTCTGAAAATTTGTGGATGGAAGAATCATCTTTAATTCAATTGTTCACCAAAGTTTTACATTACAATTCGATATTCGAATTTTATATATATCCTAAATTAAAGAACTTGCCAAAAACTCTAACGTCCACACCAGCAAAAATTACTCAAAATTGTTTCAAAAAGAGACATGATTTTGTATTCGTTGTTCAAATTTTACAAGAATGATGTACGAATTTCCTTTTACAGCAATCGCTCATTCCTTTCGGATTCCTGAATGAACATATCTACCAGGATTTAACACAGATAACATGGAAAGTTTTGGAAACTTTTTTGTTCCCCATCTGAAACTTCTGAACCGAATTGAATTCAACTTAGAGGAATAGTGTGTTGAGATTCATATGCAAAATCCTTTGAATACCTGCATACCCGAATAGAGTATTTAATATGGTGGTTCGGACAGCTGAGATGGAAGCAGTTGTCGAGGAATGTTGCTATGTTTGCTAGACGTGCAGATAGCCACTGGATGACTAGGGACTTCCGCTTCCGTTCACTTGACCATTCACTTCTGATCATGTGACTTTTGCACCTTTGTCTTACAGGAAATGACTATTGCCAGTATGAGAATTTTTCCGCATTTCCTTCATTTGTCATTCACTAGCTGAGTAAATTGTGAGTTGAATTATGTTTATACGACTGACATCCATGCTCATGCGAATAACGAGTAAATTCAGGCTACTCAAGATATGCTCAAGAGTATGAATCTGATCATGAGTATGCTCGGGAACTCATTTCATTATTCGACGGTGGTTATTAGATTTAATTTATTTCTTGTCAAATATTGTTCACAAACGGTTTGGGTATTCCAACTAAAGTGGCCCTTTTAAAACATAAGTGCAGACGTCACTAGATAAAGTACATTATTGCAAAAAAATGCAAAGGTTGCCATCTTGTTTCGAATAAAAACATTGAGTTTTACATGACATCAGATATCAAAAATATGATTGAAAAAATATGAAAATGAAAGAGTTTAATTATGTGACCAAGCTGGAGTAAAACGACAGATTTTATATAATGCTGTATACGGACAAAAAATTATCGGACAATAAATCAGAGTTTCAATATTTAATGTCATAATGCTTACTCTTGCTCTTAGTTTTCCCTTTTCAGGAAGAAAACACTTAAAGGAAATTTATTGCATACATTTAAGGGGGTTGTACCATATCTTTTTCATATTAAAAATTGCCTATACATATAGATATTACAAAATTTACATCCACGTTTTGTAGAGTCAATCTGTTCGACCTGTACTTTTTTATGATTTAAAAAAATAACTGATAATCAAAACTTCTTGATAAAGTGACTTCATATAATGTTAGCTGTGAAAGAGTGAAAGATACTGATGACCGAATGTTTGTCTATTGCATTACTGTTTTAGTTCATTCCACTTGCGGTTTCCGCTAATATTTTGAAATTATGTAGAGCGTGTATTTCCTGTTCCATTCAACCAATTGAATCAGTATTCTTGAGGGTGTTAATTTAGAATGTTTGACACTTTATAAATTTATTAATACAAGTTTAGTAACGATTCGATTTGTGCATTCTGTGTATGTTTTGTTTAAAGCCAAATGTCAGCAGTATTTCGGCTATACAATACAATTTTCTGCCAAGAACCACCACAAAGTGTAATTAAAATTTTACTTCTAAAATAAAAATAAAACCAAAACTAAAAATAAGATCAATAACGATAGCATGACATCACTCTTCTCACGAGCAAACTTTGTGAAAATCAAGAGTTGCACAATTGTATTCATTTCAACTTAAATTGATGTTGACCTCTCGTTTATGTTATTTTCAATATATTATTTGAAACTAGTTTTATTATGTTTTAAATCTTCACTTGTATATTGTTTTCTTCTCGTAGTATGTTTAATTGCCGGAACAACCAAGACTTGCCTTGACCAAGATGTCCTTCTCTGGAAAACAGCATTAATAATTCAGTAAGCTCCTTGGAATTATTTCTGAGTTAGATCCAAAATTGTCGTTAGGACCAGGAAGTCTCTTTTTGGTGGTTTCCTGTTTTTTCTTTGAAACAGTTCTGTCGGTTCTATTAACGTGCACTGCCAACAATCTTCCTCACTTTATTACAAGATAATTTTTTATAGATTGCTAATTTCCATTTTTTTTCTCACGTGAAAAATGCATTTAAATCTGATGACCTGGTTAAACGGTACCGGTTTTCATGTATATTCGACTTGTAAAGAGATTGCGAAAGATATTTATGCTCGACTGCTGCTTTTGACTGAACCTATTATACCATAAAAAATGATAGGTAAAGGGTAGGTTTGAATACCCATAAACCTTGCCATTAACTTAAGCTAGTGCCGGTACCAAGTCTTGCTATCCCGAATTCGTTTCGCTGTTTACGTTTGATTTTGTCATTTCTTCGGTTTTTTTTTTTTTTTTTTTTTTTTTTTTTTTTTCATTAGGAATGTACTAGTAAATTTCACCTATTGTGGGTGATTCCTGTTTTATTTTCCCTTTGAATGACTTGCTTTACATGACGTGTTGGTAGTGTAAAAAATATTTCGACATTTCATATTGCAATTGGCATAGAATTTGCATTTATAAAGCTGTAATCGAGTTCTTTCTTGATATGTGCTCATGTGGCATTTTCTCATTTAGATTATTGTTATTTAAGGTAGTAGACCTAGGTTATATAACCCTTAAAATCAATTTAACGTTTGTTTTAACAATTTTTATCAATATATATTCTAAGCTTCTAAGTGACATAGATGATTTTAATTCTTTTTCATATAAATGCTTACAAAGCATCAATAAAACTGCCTGTTTCAAACGTCTTTATGATTTAAAGAGTTATCTCCCTTAACCTAGGTCTACTACCTTAAACAAAGTTTTGGTTTACTGTCTTCCATATGTGATTGGTTTTAAATATATCCAAGACATTAGTTGTCGAAATTACCTTATGCAGAAATTTAAATGTACAGAAACTTCTGTAATTTTTTTATTTCATGTTAGACAGTAGTTTCCATCTGATTTGTCTTTTTGTCTCCTGGACTACGGCTCTTGACCACTCTGTTCGACAAGTTTGTTATTACCGTAATCAATATAAATCGATAACAAATAATTGTTATGTGATCCTTACATCAGTTTTATAAATACTCCAGTTAAATATGTTCACAAGACGAACAGCCCTGTTTTTCATAGTTTTCTCATTTATGGAGAGGTCGTGCTGCTCATTAAAAGTGAATTTAATTTAAAATTGTTTTATAATCAAAATAAGCATTTCCGGTAGACGATGAGTAGGAGATTAGTTTAAGATTGTTTAAGAATCAAAGTAAATATTTCCGTAAGACGAAGAGTAGAGGATTAATTTTAGATTGTTTTATAATCAAATTAAGCACATTTCCGTAAGACGAAGAGTAGGGGATTAGTTTTAGATTGTTTTAGAACCATAATACAAAAATACCGAAGTTGCAGAAAAAACTGTAAATTTCGTTATGCTGTACACTAAAGTAAGCATTTCCGTAAGACGATGAGTAGGGGATTAGTTTTAGATTGTTTTAGAATCAATGTAGGCATTTCCGTAAGACAATGAGTAGGGGCTTAGTGTTAGATTGTTTTAGAATCGAAGTAAGCATTTCCGTAAGACGAAAAGTAGGGGTATTATTATTAGATTATTTTAGAATAAAAGTAGGCATTTCCATAAGACGATGAGTAGGGAATTAGTTTTAGACTGTTTTATAAACAAAGTAAGCATTTTCGTAACACGATGAGTAGGGAATTAGTTTTAGATTGTTTTAGAATCAATGTAATCATTTCCGTAAGACGATGAGTAGGGAATTAGTTTTATATTGTTTTAGAATCAATGTAAGCATTTCCGTAAGACGACGAGTAGGGAATTAGTTTTATATTGATTTAGAATCAATGTAAGCATTTCCATAAGACGATGAGTAGGGAATAAGTTTTAGATTGTTTTATAAACAAAGTAAGCATTTCCGTAAGACGATGAGTAGGGAATTAGTTTCAGATTGTTTTAGAATTAATGTAAGCATTTCCGTAAGACGATGAGTAGGGAATTAGTTAAAGATTGTTTTAGAATCAATGTAAGCATTTCCGTAAGACGATGAGTAGGTAATTAGTTTTAGATTGTTTTAGAATCAATGTAAGCATTTCTGTAAGACGATGAGTAGGGAGTTAGTTTAGATTGTTTTAGAATCAATGTAAGGATTTCCGTAAGACGATGAGTAGGGAATTAGTTTTAGATTGTTTTAGAATCAATGTAAGCATTTTCATAAGACGATGAGTAGGGAATTAGTTTTAGATTGTTTTAGAATCAATGTAAGCATTTCCGTAAGACGATGAGTAGTGAATTAGTTTTAGATTGTTTTAGAATCAATGTAAGCATTTCCGTGAGACGATGAGTAGGGAATTAGTTTTAGATTGTTTTAGAATCAAAGTAAGCATTTCCGTAGGACGATGAGTAGGGGATTAGTTTTAGATTGTTTTAGAATCAACGTAAACATTTCCGTAAGACGATGAGTAGGGGATTAGTTTTAGATTGTGTATCATCAAAATAAACATTTCCGTAAGACGATGAGTAGGGGATTAGTTTTAGATTGTTTTTGAATCAAAGTAAGCATTTCCGTAAGACGACGAGTATGGGATTAGTTTTATATTGTTTTAGAATCAAAGTAAGTATTTCCGTAAGACGATGAGAAGAAGATTAATTTTAGATTGTTTTATAAACAAAGTAAGCATTTTCGTAAGACGATAAGTAGGCGGTTAGTTTAAGATTGTTTTATAAACAAAAAAAAGTAAGCATTTCCGTAAGACGATGAGTAGGGGATTAATTTTATATATTGGTTTAGAATCAAAGTAAGCATTTCCGTAAGACGATAAGTAGGGATTCTTTATTCCTAAGTTGTTTTTAGTATACCCTGTTGTTACATTAAAAAGTAAAATTTCAGTACTAAGAGACATACCAACCATGGCTTAAATATAATTATTAATTTGAAGAAGAAGAATAATGCGATCGATAGCATGCACAGCTTTTAAGGTAGTCCTAAATTAAATTGACAGAAGGATTCGAATAGAGGTTTTCGTAAAATTATATTTGCAAAGGCTATTTGATTTTATTTTTTGGCCATGGCCTCTATAGCATTTTCCTTGTATTTCGGGCGTCGGAATCGATTTTCAGAGGCTCCAGCTTCATAGCTGCTTGGCGCGTCCACAGGTGATTGATAGTGAAATGTTCTTTTCTATACAGAGTAGACATGTCATTATACGGAAAGCCTGGTCGCGAACCATTGTAGCCAATCTGTGTGGAAAACCACCACTGTCTATGTCGTATTAAGACCCCTTATATGTTATTCTATGGAGAACAGACTCATTGGGGCTGGATAGATTTCCTACCAGTACCCATGTAGCCCTTTTCTAGTTAAAATCAAAACTTGTTGCCCGGTTGTCCCTTCCATTTGTGTTTCTTTCTTCTTTAACTTATAATTTTTAACTTATTCTTGTCTTGATACAGCTAAAATATTGTTCAGTTGACGGTAAACTCCATATAATCAATCAATGAACCAATATTAAATGACGAGGTGATTTCATTCAAATAAAACAGCTAGTAAAAATTCCAACACAACTGGGAGTTTCTCCACTTTAAAACAAAATAGAATGGCTGCAAATGACACAGACGTGAAAGAAGACGCTTTAAGCAAGCATCAAAAATGAATTATTTAGACCAAACGGTTTTGACGAAAAGGTAAGGGTTTAGAATAATAATCAAGCAGTAAAAGTTAACACCAATAACAAAATAATGAAGTTACTGTAAATTTATTTTCTTCATATTGCCCTTTCGACAACTTATGTCTCTTCAGTGCAAATAAAATCTAAATGTGAGTCTGTTTATGTGTCTTCATTTTACTTTTTTTGTCCCGTACTTAAGGGGGTAGACCTGGGGTAGGAGGAGATAACTCCGTTTTTCACTTTTTTATTACTTACACGAACAAATAGAATTATTGCAATAGGTATGATCAAAATTTTTAAATTGTAATTTTTTTTCTACACAGCAAATAATGATTCACTTTGTTATGAAAACAAATACCTAACACCCAGTTATTCATAATGAGTGCATTTTACTCTACATTTTTGCAATGCTGTCAACAGATAATGAAAATATGTAAAAGTCAGATTTCTTCCAAGGGAGGTAATTTATAGCACAGATTCAGCAATTTTATTGATTTTTGCCCACTTTATTCTAAATTAAGAAAAAATGGGACGGTAGAATTTTCTAAAATTTTAAAATATCTTACATATACTAGTATTCTTTCTATTCTCAGTTTTTGGTGAAAATTAAACGACAGAATTTTTTTACGAGAAGTGTTTAAAAGTGATAAAAACATAGTAAAAATTTCAGCCTGTACTGTTCAGAACACCCATGCACTTCAGCTCAAACTAGTGAAATTTACCATCATTATTGATGCTTACTTTCACATGTGTCTAAACTACAAAATTTTGCATTTGAAATAATTTTAAATCAAATAAAATTTTAATTAGAGCCAATTTTATACACCACAAACAAGTCATAAACGGACCAAATAATATGAGGAAACGGGGTATCTTTGATGACCTCTAGACAAAAACCGTTGAAAATTGCTGAAAGTCGACATGAACATGTGTAGTTTTA
Organism: Modiolus philippinarum; assembly: GCA_002080025.1. Lineage (NCBI taxonomy): Eukaryota > Metazoa > Mollusca > Bivalvia > Mytilida > Modiolidae > Modiolus > Modiolus philippinarum. The sequence continues at coordinate 43,137 of MJUU01029109.1, forward strand.
ATACTGAAAATATTTAAAAAATTAAACGAGTGGAAAATTTTAGGCTTCCCCAGGTCTACCCCCTTAAGTGGTGTCTTTGTTTCTTAGTGTGTCCGATGTTGCCATTGTCCATGGATTGTTCGTTCTTTTGATTGACGGTTCGGTTCTCACTTACTTTACTAAACATTTGGAAGACCGTAAATTCAAAGATGTTTAAAAACTGTAAGACATCAATTAACCAAATATTATCTAAATGGAAAGCAAAATCAGGAAGGACAGAGCTTTTCATGAGGGAGATACTCATGAGTTTCAACAAAATTTACAGAAATTAAGATATAGCGAGTTTCTAAATAAATCGTCTTCGGGTCACCACCGAAATACTGACTACTGGTCTCGTGAATACCCTCGGGGACTAACATTCAACCAGCAGTGGTATCGACCGAAAAACAGAAAAAAGTCACTAGATTCTAGTCATGTTCAACATATCGTCAAGCCTGATATATGTAATATACCTTATAATCTAGTACTATAGGTGATTTCATCCAACAGAAAAAGCGCAGGTAAAATGATCTTTACTCTCAAAAATCGCGGTAATGCATATGAACCTATGTCCAGAAGAGTTTCCCTTTAAAGCTTAATTGTTGTTTCTCTTACCGGGTTTGACTTGACCACCGGATTTGACATTTTCAACACGGTGGGTGTCTTAGGAAGCAGAAGATGCTTCCTCTACCAGTGCACCTGATTTTTTATTGAGTCCGTGTTGTTCATCTTTGTATCTGTGTGTGTCTACCTTTTTTGTTCTATGCCGTACTCATGTTATATCGTTGCTTTTGATTATTCGTTTTAGACTTACAGTTCGGTTTGCACCTACTTCGCGCTACATGCCACCCAGTCCAAAACTGATAAATTGTAATCTTCTTCTATACTACTTCTACTTGTTAGGCAAAATATTTTCTGTAAATAAACTCAGGCCGTTAAGGCATAAAATATTGTATAAATTACTACAAAATATTAGAAAACGCCAATGAAATTTTTGGGGAAAGTTTGGTGCGGGAAATGACACCTATTGAATTTTTTACGTCGATTACGTATCAAAACATCGAATGATCTTTAAAAATAAATAAAGAAATACACATCATATGAGAGTTTAATCCTTGCTGAAGTGCATTTTAAGATAGAAAGTTTTGAAAACCTACACATATGGTGTACTTGTACATGAGATAATATCTCATGTGTACACTTTGTTCAATTAACATAATCTAAATGTATGTAAATTCTAAAACCGAAGGATTAACTCCCTCCATCGTAGTTTTGTCCTTAGCTATATTTAATATTGCTGATTATTCGGATTACGTTTGGTTTTATGCATTTTAAACATATTTTGAAATTATGGATTTCCTTTGTTTGGGTTCTAGTGCTGCTGATGAGGAATTAGTTTCCGAAATGGCCATACCGCTCAATAAAATTATTGCAGTTGGAGTTAACATATGTGTTATGATCTCATGTTCATTTACTCCATATCCTTTCGTAAAATATTTAATACAGGAGTTTGTCTTTTATTGCAGTGTGGAGTTGGTAAAACAATTCCCCGTGGTAGAGATGTATGCTCTTTATTTTTCTTAGATATGGTGTACTTGTACATGAGATAATATCTCATGTGTACACTTTGTTCAATTAACATAATCTAAATTTATGTAAATTCTAAAACCGAAGGATTAACTCCCTCTATCGTAGTTTTTATTCGGATTACGTTTGGTTTTATGCATTTTAAACATATTTTGAAATTATGGATTTCCTTTGTTTGGGTTCTAGTGCTGCTGATTAGGAATTAGTTTCCGAAATGGCCATACAGCTCAATAAAATTATTGCAGTTGGAGTTAACATATGCGTTATGATCTCATGTTCATTTACTCCATATCCTTTCGTAAAATAAAAAAACGAATATTAGTGGTTTTTTTATTGTAAAAAGAATATATTTTTGAAGAGGTTAGTTAATACGTACTGTATGTGTTATAACTAATATAAGTTTTAAAGTACAAAGGAGTTAAGTATGCCGATATGCAAGTCTAATAACCATGAACAATTTCACAACCCGGCAAACCGAGTTGGTTGATAGGGCTAGAGATTTCTGCATTGCATTCGTCACCCATAATGTCAAAAAGATAAAGATGAAATAATAGCCAGCATGATACTGGAACTAATGACACTGAACAGTCGCTATCTATATTGCAATCGGTTCCAGATCCTCCGATACGTAAAAAAAGAAAAAACAAAACTCAAAAATGTAAAAACCAGACAATCTGACATTACTTCATTTGTGGGAGATAAAAACACAAGTACAAATAAATGTACCGACACGCCATTGACTAATAGAAACACAAAGTCTGTACAAAAGTCACCAGTCACTCCAACTGAAGCCTTACATGATGCGTGTGATTCTGAAAAGCGATCTAAAACAGTGTAGATTCAATTCTTGATATTCAGTCTATGTCAGTTATTTAATAAAGTGTAATATGTGTCTTCTATTTCTCGTGATAAGCTATAATTTTTTAGACTATGAAACTAGCTACTTTAATTGTTATATTTAATTTATCTTGTGGTACAATTATTTTCAACGTAAAAAACAATAACTATTGTCATTCCATTCCTTTATATCACAATATTATTAAGAAATATGATCAATGTTTATCTAGTTATATATATGGTTTAGCACACTATGCTGGTAAAACATGTCAATCTAGATCTTGTATAGAATTCAAAAATACATTTTGGTCTTTGTTAGTCACTTTTATTGCAGTAATTCCAATTTCTTTCCTTGTCCTTTCAAAATACTCGCAAAAATCATCAAATCATAATATAATATTGAGTTCTTGAAAGTAAAGGCATATTAGCAGTCATCATATCAATCCTGTACATATACATCCTGTTGTATCAGTAAGGAGCTGATGTTACTAAGGAGTCCTCAAATTCTCGCAAAAATCCGTCATCTTCACCTGTTGAATGTGTTCATTCTCCAGTTATATCTGCAATATAAAATATTAAATCATACTTTTATTATGTAATGCCTTATAAATCGCACCACTTGCTGATCTCAATCAATATTTCACAATCACATAAAATTTTATGCACACATATCCATCAAGTAAACCACATGGCTTAGTCTTTATAGCGATTGCAAATATGTCCATATTGATCTATTTTGTTGATTGATTGATTGAATATTGTTTAACGTCTACTGAGCAATATTTCAGCTATATCAAGACGAGAACAAGTTTGTAAATAAATAATCACTTTTGGGTATGGAAAGGGTCATAGGACGGCAAATCCTGACTGCCACTGGAAAAGTAGAGTGAAATGGAAAGGGGCGGGGAATTTAGCTTTGTAGTCGATCACCTACGGACCACTCAAAAAAGAGCTTGCTACAAGGGTTCTTTAAAGTGCAGGGAGCGCCGCATTTCTTCCAACACGTGGACCTGAGTTTACATCCCATCCGAAAGATGGGTTGTGCATTTATTAATCCCGGACAACCACAGAATGGGTCCTATTTCTATATCCCGGGGTTCCCTCGGGGTCAGCCCCGTTTAGAAGGCGTCATACCCCGCAAGCCGGAGATACATGTACTAGGTCATATTTCTATACCCCGGGGTTCCCTCGGGGTGATCTATTTTGTGAAATGTCTTATGTGTATACTGTGTACAATTGTATATTTGAATGTGCATGCACTGTATATATTTTTATGTGTTTACCAAACTTTGTACGTTCTGTTTTTGTATTATCAGTCATAGCTAAGTTTGTGTTCGAAGTCACGAAGATGACCCTAAAAGCGACACTGATGATCAGAGCAAAATATGTGTATAATGTTTTTCATACCCTTAGTGTACCCTCTCAATGTTGTTTTCTTACGATGTCCTCAGTGTTGACTTTTCTTGTAGTTTACGTCTCGAAAATCACAAATTTTAATGATAAATATTTGGAAATTTTATCAGTAATAGTACCAGTGTTAAAGGAAAATATTTTTCATACTTATGTTAAGTAAACAAAACGTAAAATTATGAACTTTCTAGCTACCCCTTCAGCAATAGAAAACAGAAAATACCATGACCTAAATATAAATAAAATAAATCGGAAAACCTCTACAGTAGAACCTGATTATCTAAATAGAATTAACATAGATGACAACACTCGCGTTACAGGTTAATACTCGTTAAATTCGGTAAGCACTATACCTGATCGATTCATTATAAGGCTCCAAGGGGAGTTTAAAAAGATATCAGCTTTTATGAAATAAAATGACAAAAAGATACTTACATATTTGCTCTGTAAATTCCAAAGGTTTAAGACAACCTGAAAAAGGAAAAAAATAATTGAATGGTCTAAACAACAAAAATGTGATATCCTTTTAAATACAGGAGACACATTTTACAAATGACATGGTAGAAAGATTGTGTATTGAATTCCTTTGAAATATATATGTTAGTAATGGGCAAAGCAATGCAAGAGGCACATCAATTTGGTTGCGGAACAGTTTTAACTATAACATTATTGATTTTTATAAAGACAATGATGGAAGAATCTTATTGTTAAATATTGAAATTGAAAATGATATATTTACTATATTTACTATCATTAACCTGTATGCGCCAAATGACGCAGACATAGGAACATCTTTTTCAAGTCAGTTAAAAAGTTTATTGAAAACCATAGCTTAGGCCAAATTTTAATTGGAGGAGATTTTAATGATATATTTTCCATAAATGATACTAGGTCAAAAATTTAATATAAAAAATTTGATAAACCGGTTAATAGCTTGAAATCTTTAATAAAAGCCATGGAACTTATAGATATTTGGCGACAGAAAAATTTGTATAAAACACAATTTACCTGGAGTAGAAAGAATAAAAGTGTAGCTTCTAGAATAGATTAGTTTCTGATTTGTCCAGAGTTAGTAAAAAACTATATTTCTAGTGATATTCGACCGATTGTTTTACACTACACTGATCATAACCCGGTGTCTTTGAAACAAAATTTAAACAGACAGACTAAGGGAAGGGGGTATTGGAAATTAAATAATAGTATATTGGATAATAAAGATTATCAAAATAAGAAAACCACATAAGATCTCGTCTAAAATGGATTCAAGAGGGTGAAAAAAATACCTCACACTTTCTCGGTCCGGAAAAGACAAACAATTACACAGCTCTACGATGAGAATAAAACAATAACTTATGATCAAGAAAAAATCTTAAAACTAGGAGCGGATTATTATAAAAAAAATTATATACATCCTTTTATCCAAGTGTACAAAACACACAGGAATATATTAATAATATTCAACAATATAAGAAGTAATTTGAAAAAAGGAAGTGGTTTCTGTGAAGGCCAAGTCACCCTTGAAGAATGTACCGATGCAATCTTCAGAATGAAATTGAATAAAGCCCCCGAGTTAGATGGGTTAAATGTTGAATTTTACAGGAATTTTTGGGAAGATATTAAAGATATTATAGTTTTGGTCTTTAATTTTTGTTTCAAAAAGGGGGAACTGACAAATTCACAAAAAGTAGGGGCTATTTCTTTGATTTACAAAAAAGGGGACCCTCTCTTATTAGATAATTATCGACCGATTACTCTTCTAAATTATGATGCATAATTGTTAGCTTATGTATTGGCTCAAAGGCTCAAAAAGGTACCACCAAGTATAATTAACAGTGATCAAAAAGGTTTTCTTCGTAACCGCTATATTGGTTTTAAGGTCTTGACTTGAGGTCATCACTACAGAAGTTTTACGGTCGACATCACGATCTTGTGGATCGCTATGAGATATCTGTTTCCCAGATGACAACAGATCTTTCTCTTTGCCAGTAAAGTTTGTTTTTCCTCTACCGGATTTGACTTTACTACCGGAGTTGACATGTTCAACACGGCGGGTGTCTTATAAGAAGCAGGAGATGCTTACTCTACCGGTGCACCTGATCTCACCCATGGTTTTTATTGGGTCCGTGTTGTTCATTTTTGTATATGTGCGTGTCTTCATTTTCTTTTCTGTGTCATGCCCATGTTATGTCTTCGTTTTTTTGTTTTTCCGACGTTGCCATTGTCCTTGGATTGTTCTTTTTAGACTGACGGTTCGGTTCTCACTTACTTTAACATAAGACAAATACAAGATGTAATTGATTATTCTGAAAAGTTTAAAGAAGATGTTGCGATATTATTCTTAGATTTCTCTAAAGCATTTGACCCTATTGAATGGAATTTTATGCTACAAACATTAAAAAATTTGGGTTTACAAATAATTTTGTTAGATGGGTGCAAATAATGTATTCAAATATTAAAGGTTGTATATTAAACAATGGTTGGATTTCAAGTAAATTTAATATGTATCGTGGAATAAAACAAGGCTGCCCAGCCTCTTCTCTGATTTTTGTATTAGCTGTTGAAATCATGGCTATCAAATTAAGGGAAAATAAGACATTAAAGGGTATGGAAATTAAGCTTGACGGTAAAAATTGTTCGTTGAAGATTTGTCAATTGGCAGATGACACCACTCTATTTCTCAAATCACCTAAAGATGTGAGTTTGGCTATGAATTTAATTGAAACCTTTGGGAATATCTCTGGCTTAAAACTAAATATAACTAAAACTGAAGGAATATGGCTTGGAAGACTAAAACATTCAAAGGACAAATATGAAAACATCACATTGAAATCTGACCCTATTCAAAGTCTAGGTTTTTACTTTGGTTACAATAATGAAGACTGTCAAAAATTAAATATAGAAAAAAAACTACAAAAATGCGAAAAATTAATAACCGATTGGAAGAAACGAAATTTAACAATTTTAGGCAAAATAACAGTTAATCAAAAACTCCCTAATATTACCTATATAGCATGTAACACAGTGATATCACAGCAATATATTCAGAAATTTAAAACTTTGATATATAGTTTTATATGGGATGGAAAAAAAGATCGAATCAAACAGCAAATCTTATCGCAAGACTATACTGAAGGGGATTAAGAATGATAGATATAGATGCCTATCTTACTTCTCTAAGATTACAATGAATATTTAAGTTATCTGAAAATAAATCAGACAGCTGGACAGTAATTCAAAGGTTTTATCTTAATAAACTTATTAGTCTTTAAAATGAATCTTAATAATATTAATGCTTTGGACAAAGGTATTTTAAAACTGATACCATATTTCTATTTACAACTATAAAAAAACCTGGATCAAAGTAAAAGGCGGACAAACAAAACCACCATCAAATTTCTTTGAAATCAGAAAACAAGTCAAATGGGGTAATCAGTTCATAAAAATACATGGAAAAAGTTTCCTGTGTAAAGGATGGATAGAAGACAATATACTTTTTTTAATGATATTATCGATGAAAGGGGGCACAATTCTAAAACAGTTATTTTATCAAAAATTAAGGATAAACGCAACTGGATTCAAGAATTGTCCTTGTTAAAAAACCATTCCAAAGCATTGGCAAAATATCATGAAAACTGAATTATCTTACAAAACTAAAGGAAGTACTCAAAATACAACTTTACAAATAATGTCAGGTAAAATTATAACAACTCAAAAAAGTATTACAGATATATAATCAATGTTATTGAGTCCAATATTCACGCCTTTAAATTTTCTCATTTGGGAAAAGTTTTTCGGAAAAAATCTGAGATCAAATGTACAAAATACATTGTGCTTTATCTTTCATTTCATAGATAATAATAAATACAAAATGTTCCGATGGAAATTGTTGCATTATATTATACCCAACCTGGAGTTTTTGTTCCAATGGAAAATAACTCAGGATAATTTATGTAAGCACTGTCAACAAAAAGAAGATTATGAGCATTTATTCATGAAATGCCAATATAATATAGAATTCTGGTAACAGATTAGGAAACTTGTGTCTTATATGAATTTGGACTACCATATATTAAAATTTGAAAACTTTATTATTGGTTATAAGATTTGGGACAAAACATATTTTCAAATTAATTACTTCCTAACAATTATATTGTTCTCTATTTACAAAACAAAAAAGTAAAAATGATTGACACTTTCAGCATTTTTAAAGCTGAAATCGCTGATGTTATCCAGCTAAATTTTCATAGGAAAAAAGAAAACTGTGCCATTTTGCACAGAACATGGGAAGTTATGAACACGATATAACACTTATCATATATCCTGACCCAAGCACCCCTTTTTTTTATTTCACCTAACTCTTTATCAATGAAAAGACTTTGATATTTCCATTCAAATTACTATATAGTATATATCATGTTACAATTTTACCAAACTCACCTTTCAAATTCTATAGGCTACTACTGAAATGTGTATTCCACGTGTTATTTATCCCAAGATCCGATCAATCAAACTATTAATACACTTATGACTAATAATGAATACAAATGTTCGTAAATCACCGTTAATTTTCCGGATAATTAAATTGATTAATAATAGATATATTTTTATGTAATTATGATTAATACTGTGCATATTATTATGTATTCTAACAAATATCATACTTCTTTATTGAATATTCTCCCTGGATGTTCAATAATTAATTTACAGGGATACTTAGCCAAATGCTGTGGGCTAAGTGAATTGTTCAACAGCAAATAGTGCAATAAAGTTGATTTGTCTTGTTAAAAAGATGATGAAATGATAGCTTTTATTATTTAAAGAATATTTCAAAAAGACGAAATAATTGGTATTATTATTAAAAGGATATTTTAAAAGATTTTTCAGCCGCTAATTTGAATTTTACCAATATTCAAAATTTATTCAAGAAAATTATTGTAAGAATTAACTGTTGGGAACATCATGTTAAATAAAAATATTTCAGCATTGTAAATATTAATAAAAGAGTATCAATGACCATGTGTTCTAACGATAAGTAATTGAATAGATAAATCACAAATTCTTTTCTTCAGTAAATGGCCATTCCGCTGTAAGATGACCGAGTTAAGACGAACTCACGTGCACTCGTCTCAATTTAGTAAATAGCCATTCAGTATTTTTGGTATTTCGTTATCAAAACTGTTTATTTTGATGAATCAACAATAGTATTCACGACGAAACATCACAAATCGTGTGACGTCACAATAAAAAATAAAAATGAGCGGGGACTTAAGGTCTACAGTAAAGGTTAAAAAACACTGGAAATCATATTCTGCGAAAGTCTACTTACAAAATCAAAGATCGGTATATCTTCCGCTATAATGTAAGAAATGAACTGCGCTCTACTCGAGAAAAGACGAAATTTCTTACATTTATGAAAAATATCCCGATCTTTGATCTGCTCTTATGTAAGAAAATATTTTTTTTCCTCTGACTATAAAAATACAATCATTGCAGTAAGTCAGAAGTTACATTATGTTCTAGGAAAACACAACTAGGTTCGAACAATTAGTCAGTTATTTTCTTTCGTGATAGTTACTCAAACTGAAGAACTAGATTTTTATATCTGTCAGGAAACTATATCGTAATCGGTAGTTATTAAAACATTTGTCGTATATATTTCATTTAATATGAAAAAGAAAGGAAATGGGGAAAATGTCAAGGAGACAACATCCTATATCCAGGTTAAAACGACCCAAAATAAACAAAGTAAATATTTCTTCTGTAGCTTGATACCTGCAATGATAATATTTACATTTGGTTAATGCAATAGTCAAGAAAAAAATATTTCAGTGCAATTTAATATGTCCCGTTTCAAAAAGACATTCAAGTATTTGCTTTGTAGTGTCACTTCTTTCTATACTAGTGTACAAGTTATATGGAAGTCCAACCCTTTGGAAAACCATGCATTGCAGATGTAATAATTGTTACTTCACTTTTTTTTTTTGTCATCATTGTTGTAGATTTCAATGAGTAATCCCCTCCTTTCCAATGGTACCAGTTTATACCACTACTTAATTTACTGTGTTTTCGTTTGAATTAGCGCCCATTAAGATTGGAAAGGTGACAGCCATTAAATTTATACCACCAAGCTCTATGTTGTGTGGAAGCACAGTTACTGCCCATGTCCTTTGTTGAAAATCCAGCTGCATTGCTGAACGATAAACTATCTCCTGTAAAGTAATAAACTATTAATCACATGATTAATATATAAAAAATACTAAAATTGCTGAACATTTGTTTCTGCATTAGGCCAACTCGACAACTTATGTCTCTTCGGTGCATGTTACTTCAGTGATAGTGGATTTCAGCTAGTGAAAGAAGTTACCATGTTTACATATGTTAGCACACTCTTTGCAGATAATGCTGTGACTGTGTTTGTATGAAAACTATGCATATCTTGCATGAACACACTTTTTGTATTTGGAACATTGAATATAAGTAATTTGATGCCAAATACATAAACATAAGGCCACCAAAAATTAAGATTTCGTTCGTTTGGTTTGTTCTAAGCATGTATTGTTATCAACAAAAAATAAATAAATAAATAAAACATGCCGCTGCTTACTTTTATTTCGGAGCAACCAACATTCGATCATTAATTGAGAAATTGCCACTCGTGTGTAACATGAGATTCAGACAAATCATGTCAAGAAACATTCAATCCTAGTAGTAGAAAACATTGCATTTAGAAACAGCTGTATTTTTGGGGTTCCCCATCATATGTGAGTAGTGTCATAATGAGAGTTCTGCCCCAAAGCCATTTTTCAAGCAGAAATCCTGCATCAAACCCCAAATTTGGGCTTCGGGATGCAAATGGGTCTGGAGCGAATCGGGGATGCTGAAAAGTGCTGGGAGGCAAGGCTCCCAGGGTGTGGAAGGTCTTTTCCGATGGGGAAATACCTCGTCGGAAAAGATTATTTTTTCTGGCGTAATTTTTACTGAATTACCTCCCCTGATTTATTTTCGGGAAAATGGCATTTTCGCAAATTATTCGCACCAGAGACTAAGGAAAGGAGAAAGAACCTTACCAAAATTCTAAAAATATGCTCCCGGATGAGATTCAATAATTTTCGTAGGGTCTGAAGGTTAGCAGGGAAAAAATTTGCAAATTATTTTGGCCATATGCAAATTTTCCCGACCTTCCCCCAAACCTCCACTTGGATTAGGTAATATAAATACCGGTCGAAATCCTATAAATAGTAACACTATGCAAAATTCTGGTGATCGAGAAAAATCATCAGATCACATAAAAAATTTTCCAAATTTGAAT
>MJUU01029110.1:13872-26680 GCA_002080025.1 Modiolus philippinarum
ATTTTTTTTTTTTTTTTTTTTTTTTTTTTTTTTGTCTGATCCTATTGAAATGAGTAATATTTGCAAAGGACCTTCAATACATCATTCTAATACAGTTTAGTTTAATTTGCCTGAATAGTTTCAGAGAATATAATGAAAAGTATGGTTTTCACATGCCAGGCTACGATGTTCAACTATGTTCTGCACTGGAGGCCATGTTTTTTTGTCGGATTGAAATGAAATGAGCAAATTTTGTAAGTACTTTCCTTACATCATTCCTGTCAAGTTTGGTTAAATTTGCATCATCAGTTTCAGAGGAGAAGATTACAATGTGACTTTTCCCATAGGGTCCAATTTTAAACCTAAGTTCCGCGCTGGCAGCCATGTTTTTTGTCGGATTGAAATAAAATTTGCAATCTTTGTAAAGGACCTTCTATGCATCATTCCTGTTAAATCTGGTTGAATTTGCTTAAGTTTTTTCAGACCAGAAGATGAAAATGTGATTTTCCCATAGGGTCCAATGTTAAACCATGTTCCGTGCTGGCGGCCATTTTTGCGGATCGGAAGGAAATGAGCAATCTTTAATAAGGACCTTCAGTACATCATTCCTGTAAAGTTTGGTTGAATTTGCTTCAGCCATTTCTGATTAGAAGATGAAAATGTGATTTTTTCCCATAGGTCCAATGTTAAACCATGTTTCGTGCTGGCGGCCATGTTTTTTTGTCGGATCCGAAGGAAATAAGCAATTTTTGTTATGGGCCTTTAGTCCATCATTCCTGTAAAGTTTGGTTGAATTTGCTTCAGCCGTTTCAGAGCAGAAGATGAAAATGTGATTTTTTTCCATAGGGTCCAATGTAAAACCGAAGTTCCGCGCTGGCAGCCTTGTTTTTGATCGGATCGGAAAGAAATGAGCAATCTTTGTAAAGGACCTTTAGTACATCAGTCCTGTAAAGTTTGGTTGAATTTGCTTCAGCCATTTCAGAGCAGAAGATGAAAATGTGATTTTCCATAGGGTCCAATGTTAAACCATGTTCCGTACTGGCGGCCATGTCTTTTTTTTCTTTTGGATCAGAACGAAATGAGCAATCGTTGTTAAGGACCTTCAGTACATCATTCCTGTAAGGTTTGGTTGAATTTGCTTAAGTTGTTTCAGAGCAGAAGACGAAAATGTGATTTTTCCCATAAGGTCCAATGTTAACCTAAGTTTTGCGCTGGCGGCCATGTATTTTGGTGGTTCAAAACAAAATGAGCAATCTTTGTAAAGGACCTTCCATACATCATTCCTGTAAGGTTTGGTTGAATTTGCTTCAGCAGTTTCAGAGGAGAAGATGAAAATGTGAAAAGTTTAATGGACGGACGACGGATGACAGATGGACGGACGACGGACGACGGATGGACGGACGACGGACGCCAAGTGATGGCAATAACTCACATTGAACCTTGGGTCAGGTGAGCTAAAATGGACAATTTATCAGAATTACTAGACGGAGATGATTACTTTTTCAAACTGTTCAAAACAAGCACTGATAATTGTCGTCAAGTCAAGATAAAACATGACATTTCAAAATATTCTTTTACTACTTGTTACCTAAGCTGACTGACAAAAACCGTCATAACGATATTTCTTGTTTCATCAGCGCTACTGATGTGACCGAAACTGCATATTTTCAATTTTGACAAATTAAGATATGTCTTAAAAATCGCCTAAGAGAAACGCAGAGGTACACACCAACACCATGTTTCTTGTAAATGTCAATGAAACATTGGGTTGATGTTCTGTGTTGTACTTATATATTTTCATATACTCGATCAGTGCGTACTATCTATTCAAGAGTGTATAATTGTTTTTGGGTCCAGATCACAATGTCATGGCGTAGGAAATAGTTCGGTATTTGGCGACTTTTTATCAGTTTAACTCAACCTAGATCAATTATCTGATTACACATAATTTAAGAGGTGTATTTTTACTAATGATTTGAAGCGATTTGTCCATGTTTTGATAGTTAATACTACAAATATTCATACACCACCGTTTCTTTAGTATCAGGCAGACATATTATTGATTGTCTATTGATCGTTATGTAGTAGAGTTATCTTTCTTTAAATTCTGTGTTTTTAAAATTAACCAATAATTATCATATTTATGATTACATCATATTAATTTTAATACTTGATCTAATTAAAAAGTATAAATTTTCATTAAATAGAATAATATATAGATATGATGGTCTTTAAATTCTGAATTTTGTTAATTTAAATTTCTATTATTAGAATTTACATGGAAATATTTATTTTAATATATATTAAATGTTTTGAATACCAGAAATGTAATTTGCTCTCAACCTGATACTTTGTGCTTAACATAGAATACCATGTCAAGCTGTAACAAAGGATAGTTACTTATGTTTCTTACTATTCTCTATAGTACGGAAAAGTTTGAAAATTAACGCTTTAAATGGTTTAACAAAAGTACACTTTGTAATACCCACTAATTTATTTATTTGAAGCACGATACACAAAGAAAGCTCTAGTTTATCAAGGACATCTTGATGTTAGTTAACTTATACCAACATAGTTTGAGCGGAAATATTTCATTATGGATATACATCGTATATCAATTAATTTTAGAAATAAAAGATATGGCCATGTCTTTTCTTTTAAAATCCTTAATCTTTCCATGTAGTATTAGTTCACTTTGATTTGAATAAAAATGTGTAATGTTTAAAAAGTCATATTATTATTATCTATAATAATAATTAGAATTGTGAAAAAACAAACAAACAAACAAACAGCAAACAAAACTGAAATAGAAAAGACCCCTATGCTCTCAAATATCTGTCAAATTAGTGATTGTATTACATGTTGCAGAGACAAAGAGTTAATCCGTTGAAAAAATCGGTAATAACACGCGTGTGCGAGACTTCCCGTGAGGTAAGTCGATTTTTAATTCCTAATACCAAAACTGTACAGAAATGTCAACAACACGTTTTTTATTGAATATTGATAAATTGTCATGGATATTAATAGTAATATCAGGTTAGCACAATTATTAAATGACGATGCATCAGCAAAAACAATAACTTTACCATCGGAACATTGTGCCCGTACAGGTAAACTTTGACTAAAATTACGAGGAGTTCCGAACGGATTCTAGTGTTGCATCGTTGGAGCGGGTTTACATGCGTGACGTTAACGATTTCGAGTAGTTGCTAATCTCTGTTTGTCTCTAGATATTGATAGGCATTTAATTCAATTAAAATGAAATAAAAACCTAACTGTGTATTATCTAGTACATGTGCAGTTTTGACCCCCCCCCCTAATTTTCTATATTGCTAAGAAACAGAAAGGGCTAATGGTGATCCCGAGAGCTTACGACAAGAAGAATCCAAAGAAACGAACCCTATAAAAATGAAATAAAAAAAATCATAAACATAAACGCATCTTTTTGTTTTGTTTTGTTTTTTGTTTTGTTCAGTTTTTGTTTGTTTGAAAATGGTCCTTTTCAAAATTGTACAGGTATTACAGGTATGTGAACAATCGAGTATCCTTGGATATGGGTTTACCCATATCTTATCTTGTTTAATAATTAATCCCGTTAAATTGAATGCGTAAAAAGACGATATGAATGTTTAGAAGGTATTCACCAGCCCAGTAGTCAGTACTTCGATACTGACCTGAAAGCCGATTATCTTTGAAACCTTACAATATCTAAATTTTTGTAAATTTTGTTGAAAACTAAGGAGTATCTCCTTCATGCAAAGCTCTGTCCTTAGCTGATTTTGGATTTACATTTAGATCATATTGGTTATTTGTTCTCTATCAGTTTTTTAGTATCTTTGAGTTTATGGTCTTCCAGATGTTTAGATTTTATCTGCACTGAAGATACATAAGTTGTCAAAATGCGCATATGCAGAAAGTAGATTCACAGTAACTTCGGTATTTAGTTATTAGTAACATTATATAACAAGATGCGTTTTTTGAAACAGTTTTGCCCCGAGTAGCAGTTAAGAAGGAACCTTTAACATGCACAGTAGTTGATGTGCTTCTAAGAAATTAATATATATTGATAAATTCTGGTATCAGTTGAAAAATAAACTACAACAAGTGATAATTGTCTTTTGATGCAAAGAAAGTCACCCAAACGACTCATATCCCCGATCCAAGCATTATAAAGAAGAAAATAATTGCTCCCTCCATTTCGAAACATTTAATTAATATGTATTTTATAACGTGTATAGAGTGTAGAGTTGTTATTAGAAATTGCAGAATAATCAGAATTACAATAAACATGGTAAGTCATAAATCTTTGTTCTGATGACTTGAAAAATAAACATCTGTGAAATTCAAAACATTGAAAGAATATACGAAATATTAAAGTTTCAAATAGAGGCTATACTGAATAATATAAAACTGTTTTTTTTTTCAATACAATTTCTGTAGAATTCCACATTATTTTCTCAGATGAAAAGCTTCTTTAATTATAAAATACAAAAAAAATATTTTGGGGTGAAAATCAAGATAGTCACAGGCCAAGGTTAAGGTCACGAGGTAAATATTCTTCAACCAACTGAAAAGTCTTCCCACTAGTAATAAACATGTAAAATATGAAAGCCCCCATGACTTACAATTAAAAAGACATACCCAATGTTAAAGGTTTTATTAAGTTGTTCACTTGGCAGGGTCAATGTCACAAATTCAAATATTTTGGTATCAGCTAAAACTGTGAACCAAAAAAGTACTGTCCATACCAGGGACAGTGAATTTTCAACTTGTGTCTTTAACTGTTAGCTACTGTCCGTGTACTGTCAAAAATCTATAAAGCACTGTCAAGTACTGTGACAATTCGGGACAGTAATACCCAAGTACTGTCATGAACTGTCCCGGATTGTTCCAATCCACCACAGTTTATTACAGTATGTGTAAATTTTGTCTTGCACTGTTCCGTACTGATGCAATCCACAACAGTTCATCACAGCATACGTAAATTCTGTCTTGCACTGTTCCGTACTGTTCCAATCCATCACAGTTCATCACAGTATGTGTAGTTTCCGTCTTGCACTGTCCCATAATGTTACAATCCACCACAGTTCATAAAATATGTGTAAATTCTGTCTTGCATTGTCCCGTACTGTTATAATCCACCACAGTTCATCACAGTATGTGTTGATTCTGTCTTGTTCTGTGCCGGATTGTGACAGTTCACCACAGTTCATCACAGTAGGTGTAAATACTGTCTTGCACTGTCCCGTATTGTCATCATCCACCACAGTGCAACAAAGTTATTTTAATCACTGTCATCAACTGACATGCACTGCGACAGTTCAACATAGTGCATGACAGTAATACGGAATACTGTCATGAACTGTCCTGTACTGTAACAATCCGGGACAGTGCACGACAGTTATTGAAATAACTGTCGATCAGTGTGAGTAATTGTAACAGTTCTGGACAGTTAATGACAGCATTTGGGTATTACTGTTCACCACTGTCCCGAATTGTCACAATACTTGACAGTACTTTATAGATTTTTGACAGTACACGGACAGTAGCTAACAGTTAAAGACAGTTGAAATTTCACTGTCCCTGGTATGGACAGTACTTGTTTTGGTTTATAGTGTTAAAGGTCTTTCAATAAGAAATTTACATGCAAAATCTGAAAGCTTTGCCACCTACCGTTCAAAAGATATACCCGATGTTAAGGTTTATTATTTTTTCAAAACTTCAGTCACATGACAAGATCAAGGCCATGATGTAAAAAATTCTGATATCGTTTGAAAAGTCTTGCCAAAAGAAATACACGTCGAAATATGAAAGCTCCACTTTACTTAAACTTACTTTTTAAAAAGCTGTGTCATGTGGACAAACAGGCAAACAGACAGGCAAAAAACCACATACTCCGACTCTTCAACTCCTCCTGGTACAAAAATACTAGGTCACATTGTACAGACAGAGTTGTGCATTGTCATCTATTGCAACTAAACAGTTGCTTGCTTTGTCGAAACAAAGTAAAGACGGATTATTTATCCCGTTTTCTTTTCCAAGAATTCTTCTTGCATGTTTTCCATTTGATGATATCACTAAAACACTTTTATTTTGTACGGACGAGACATAAACCTTTGATTCTGCATCAATAGCTATGCCCAATGTGTTCATTAAAACAGTATCATCCTTAAATTGCCATATCACCTTGCCAGTTGCTTTACAACACGTGATAGTATTGGATATATTATTTGTATAATATATATTGTCGTTGTGTGATGTTATACAACAATTTTTTGTGATAGTTTTGTCATCTTTAAAAGTTATCTGAGCACCGTCATTAAGGTTTAGTTCTTGAATTCCAACATTATGTTTAATATAAAATAGTTTACCTTGCCTGTGGGTTACCCCCCAGCACCCACCAATGGTGCTGTATGTCTTTTTTACAGTTTCTTCTGCATTAATGCTAATGATAAGAATTTCTGCATTATTCCCCGTTGTTACACCAAGATGACTTTCATCAATTCTCGTTACATCACAAGAAAATTTTGAAAATGGTATTTCATCGTCAAATTTTCCTTCGGAGGTAAAGATCAAAATACGGTTATTGGAATTCCAGTTGCCCTTTCCATCAACTAGAACAAGTCTTCTGTCTGCAACAAGACAACACCCTCTGACATTTATGTCATACGTTCCTTTTGGGATTTGAATTCTTTTATTTAGTATCAAATTCATCACATCAGTTGTTTCATCAACAGGTTGAATGGCGGTAAGAAGTTGAGCTTGTTTATCCTTTTCCGATTTTAATGTAAATGGTTTACCTTCAACTATAGAAACAGTCCCAAACGATGTTACAGCTGATAGAATGTTTTCTGTGTTGTCATCGGTTCTCAATTCTAGAGAGATATACTTTAGGCGGTTGTCCTCGCGTAAAGACTGCATGTACTTGTCAACCATTTCGACTTTCTCCTGTATCGTTTTACTGCTAAGAAAAGTCTGTAAATCTGATGCATATGTCTTCACAGCAGTTAACGTGTTTCGTAATTCTTCGACTGCGTTGATCTTCTCTTTTATTTCCAATAGCACCTGATCAATTTCTGATTTGACTTTGCTCTCTGCAACACTCAAATCTGCCATGATTTTGCTTTCCAGTTGCTCTAGATGCTCATTTATTCGCTCACGCATCTCTTTGATTTTTTCTTGGTACACTTTTCGCCTTTGCGAGATTGTTATAAGATTATCTTGCCTATCTTTAATTACCTTTTCTAGATTGATAGAAAAATCCTTCAAACTCCGTTCCATATCATCAATCATATTGGACGTTTTTGATGATTTGATTAATTCCTCTATTGCTAGCAACCCGACACATTCACTGTGGCTTGACGATATACACATTGGACAGCAAAGACTTTCATGTTTAGTGCAGTAATTTTGATATCTCTTGTCATGTTCCGGACAGTGATGGACAATCTCTGATACGACTGGGGGTAGCTTCAGGTAATTTTCTACTGATATCACTTCGTGCAATTTGGTAAACTTTGACACACTATGGTGCCTCAGACATTCAGAACACAGGCCTTCTTCACATTCTGGGCACCAGCTGTCAGCATTCTTTGTTATGTGCTGTGCGTTACATATTCCACACAAAACAGTGTTGCAGGTAGCCATTATCTTCTGTGTAATAAAATAAGGTTAATCAAAACAAGTGAACAATTATTTGTGTTTTTAAAAAAAAAACATTTATGCAGTAATCTTATTTTTTGGAGGAGGGGTAGAATTACCGTGTTGGTGATACCCCTTCACGTTCCCTTGTAAAATTTCAGTTTTCAAAGGGTAGAAGTACTGAACATCTGAGAACATAATCGAACCAAATCAGACATATAGTAAGATTATATTGATCGGAGATATGCACACACTCCTAAATGAGGGTCTCATATATTCCTAATCGTGGTGTGGGTTTTTCTAATAACATATAAGAAGGAACTCGTTAGAGTGAATATGTATTCTGAACTGAAATTGTGGTTTACTTTTAGGTTTTGAAGATTATTTTACATATCAAACGTTTCATTTCTCTACTTGGGTGTTTTAAATGTTTTTATTTTTCTTTGAACTAGAGGTAACCGGATAACTTACGTAACAACTTATCCTGGAAAACACACATATCAAACGATAGGAGATCTATCAATTCACCTTTTTGGTTAAAAAAATAATTTACATTTTGGGGTAACTCAGTCAATCACAATATTCTGTTTTGTTGGTATTTGCTTAAAATTAACATGCTTGAGGTTTATGCTCTTATAATATGACAGTTATGGCGTGTTTGTTCGTGTGAGAATTTCTCATACGTTTACTAATTCATTTATTTTTTCAATTTTCTTTATTTTACTAAAATGTTATAATCTGTACACACGACTATATTTAAGTTACACTGAAAGTTTGCCTACATCTATTGCCTACATCTATTTCGATGTGCCCCGTGTTGTCAATCGATGTTGTTTTTGTCCTAATTTTTGTCTTTCGTCGGGCTATTTAATGACAAATATTTGTAGGCAAACATTGTCCGGTTTTTCTTTTTTTCTCACTGACCGCTCCCGACATGTGTTGCTTCAATGACATATTTTTGCTGCAGTCGATGTTGCTTAACATTTTTGTCAAGAATACCGATTAAGTGCACGTTAGGGGCCTTCTTGATATCGCTTGAGGGGGTGAATATTGTTCACCTCTGGTTGAAGACCCTCGGGCGAAATCAAGATGTAGACAGGAATTAAAGCCCTGCCCTTGATAAACTGGAGTTTTCTGTGTATCGTGTGCGTTTTGTCACATGTACATTCACTCCATATCCTTTCATTTTTCCTATTGACATTTTTAACCGAGTTGCAACGAAGTTGAACTCGGCTATTGGTTTGTTGATGCGGGCGGGCGGATGGGCGTGCCGGACAATAACTCAAAAAAGTTTACATCCAATTGAAATGAAACTTGGATATGTCGTTGGATACCAGAAGGGGAGGAATCCGATTTCGGAGAAAGAAAGCCAAAGGTCAAGGTCAGGGTGTCTGAAAATGGACTGAAAATTTCAGAAAAAGTTGGTTTCCGGATAACTCAAAAAGTTTAGATCCAATTGTAATAAACTTGGATATATTATTGGATACAAAGGTGGGAAGAACCTTATTGATTTTGGGAAAAGTAGGTCAAAGGTCAAGGTCAATGTGTTTGAAAAAAGACTGAGAATTTCAGAAATATTTGGTTTCCGGATGATAACTCAAAAAGTTTACATCCAATTGAAATGAAACATGGATATATTGTTGGATACCAGGAGGGAGGAACTCTATTGATTTTGGAGAAAACAGGACGAAGATTAAGGTGATTGTCACTGAAAATAGACTGAAAATTTCAGAAAAATTTGGTTTCCGGATGATACCTCAAAAGGTTTATATCCAATTGCAATGAAACTTGGTTATATTGTTGGATACAAGTGTGGAGGAACCCTATTGATTTTGGAAAAAGTAGGTCAATGGTCAAGGTCACGGTGTTTGAAAATAGACTGAAAATTTCAGAAAAATTTGGTTTCCGGATGATAACCTCAAAAGTGTACATGCAATTGTAATGAAACTTGCATATATTGTTGGATACCAAGAGGGAAAGAATTCTATTGATTTTGGAGAAAATAGGTCAAAGGTCAAGGTCACGGTGGCTGAAAATAGACTGAAAATTTCAGAAAAATTTGGTTTCCGGATGATAATTCGAAAAGTTTACATCCAATTGAAATGAAACTTGGATGTATTTTTTGATACCATGACGGGAGGGAGCCTTTTTCCAGTCCTTTGGAAAATCTCATAAAGATTTGGCTTCTCGATGATATTTGACCTCATGAATTATTAGAATTTTTTTATATTATAGGTTTGAAATATAATATATAGAAAATATAGAAATATTTTGGTTGTGGAGAATTACTTTCAAAAGTCACCATTAATTTGGTCACATTATATATGAAATTCCAACTAGGCTTGTGCACGCTGCTGCCATTTAGATTTTTCTAATTATTCAGATATATTTCTCCATATCTTTTTTTTTAAATTTACATGTGGAGAAAAATCGAGTAGCGTAAGGTGCACTCGATTCACCTGTTATTTTGTGACGGCTTTCGGTATTTCTCGGGTAAACATAAGGGTTATAAAGTAATGTTTTAAAAGAGGGTCTACTTTATCCTAGTATGATTTGGCTGTCCATTTTAAAAGTTGACGAATATTTCCCTGTGACCTTCATTTTGCTGTTCTACGTACATTATCCCGTTTGGTTTAAACACTTGTTGAATCTAAAACTTTATTTTTCGGTACATTTATTCCATGTCAAAATGTTCGAAGCACGAAAATTATTCACATCTACATAAAGTAAAAGTCGGCGTGAAGAAATTTGCAATTTCAATGTCGGTAAATCTGTATTGTTTTACACATAATATTGCGCAGTAAATACGCTACCAAATTCAATATTTGAAATCCGAAAAAAATGTATTTGGAATATATATTGCTACACAAGTGGGTGTGGAACTTTCAAAGTTTCCTTGGTAGCAATTGTAATTGGCAACTTTCATAGTTCTCATGCGAAATGTTAATTCCCATGGGAACAATCACGTATTTTAGGTTAAAATTCCACTACAATTCCCTTTCGACCATTTTTTTTCTGGTATTTGGTCAAATTTACATGTTTTCATACCCCTCCCCTAAAAGTTTTCTCGTCTATATACGGTTCTAAAACGAGGTGTAGGAGTTGTAGCGTATGTCATAAGCTTTCGGACAATCATATCCTTCATATTTCCCCCAATAGAGAGGAGGTAGTATCATGTTAAGTTCAATTAATACCTGCTTACAGCTACATTAAGTTCACATTTGGCAGGCGCTCTTTTTCCAGACCCTTTGCGTATTTGGATCATACTAGACCTTTGCGGACCATACGATTATTGTTTTTTCGACATGCCATAAACATAAATGTATCTGAGAATGCAATTTCTTTTGTACACTTCGTATGTAAATGTAATCTTCGTATGTAAATTTCAAGTGTTTATGAGCTTTGTTTTGCAATGTATATATGTCCATGATATAAAAAGGTCGTTGTCTCTATATCTTGCCTTTGTGCTCCAATGAATTGTTTCACTATACGCTTAAACATTTCATACAGATCTTTGAGTATTTGTTGTTAATTTTAACATACCGAAGTCAAATAAATATTTCTGATCTTACATTCTTAAATCTACAACTCCTGCTCAAGCTGTGATGCCCGTCGATATTTCAATTTATTTTTCTCTATTTTTTTTTTTAAATTTAATTCAAATTCATTATTTTTCAGTCATAGTTCCAGTAAAAACAAGATTTTTTTTTTCTTTTTTGAAGGGCAGTGGGAATTTTATATGTGAAATATTTCTTTCTAAAGGCCATTTTCACTGATTCTAGTATGCATGTATACACGTTAGATGCATCAAATGTACAGAGGGTGATGTTTTCTGGTAATTTTATATATTTTGCTAATAAATTATTTGGTATGTTGGTGTCATGTGTATTTGTATATGTGGGAGTTGCAGTTAAGAAAGAAATTGAAACAAGGGACTGTATAACATACATTATTTCATTTTGATACAAATTTTGTGCAAGTAGAGTTGTTTGAGCTCAAATTTTCAATTGACAGAAATGTTTTTAGGCAAAAAAATTGTATTATTTTATTTTTTAATGTACATGTATATATTTTGTTTATTTTGATTATCTCCCAGCTACATCTTAAATATATCCTCGGAAATTCTATTAAGTTTCATGGCTGTCATTGATCTCTAATATTGTGGAAACAGTAACAGCTACAAAAAATATGCAGACATGAAAAAAAGCTTTCGACAAGAAGTATTCTGAGTTGATAATAAATTCTTTTTTGGTTTTTCTCAAAGATATTTTGCCACTCTTTGGCCTTATATATCTCAAAATAATATATTTTTTTTCAAAACCTGATTACAGGGCCACTTGTGCTTAAACAAAAAATGTTTACCTGCAATGGAAACAATTTGTTACCAGGAAGTTTTATATCAAATATTTTCTCTAGTCACATGACCATTGGCTCATATTATTTAATGTTGCACTCTAGTAAATAACCCCAGAGGCCCTACCCGCAAAACTAATGCTGTAGTAGGGTGCCTAGGATAAAACAAAATGCTTAGTTTTCGAGTTTGAGTTAACGGTGGATTAACAGAATCACACACGGCTAGTTTTTGTTTTAAGTGATATTTCAAATATTACAATTTATATTTTTAGCTGTCGTAAAAAGTAAATGAGGTCACAATTTCTTTTATTTCTCCTCTTTATGGACACCCATTCACAAACGGTAGTCAAATTACGCGAATCTATTGACAATTTGCTTGCAATTTGAATTTTCAAGCACGTGTATATATTTTCACGTTTAAAATGACATTTACATGTCAATTCAGCTAATATAATAGGGTTATGTCTCAACTGCATCGGTCTTACCAAGTTTTATATTATCTGTTTTTTTTTTGTTTTTTTTTTCTTTTCTTTTCTTTTATGGGGGGAGGGGGGATTTAATTAAACTATTAAAAAAGTCTTAACATTTATTTATTTCTAAGATTACTAAATTAACGTTAACAGTAAAGAATCGTATTTCAAAAATTATAAAGTTTGAGTCTTGTATCCGAAAGAACCTGTTATATTATTTAGGTGAAAATATTCAAATTGACGGACCTTTACTTTGAAATTTGTTGAAATAAGACAAAAGATAAGTCATTTTAAAAAGATAAACACATGAACTACCCAAATAAAATTTACAATGAATATTCAAATTTTGTTGCACTTTTATAGAT
>MJUU01029112.1:32718-52830 GCA_002080025.1 Modiolus philippinarum
TTTTTTCATTTTCATGGAATTCTGATCAAAATAATGTGTAAAAGGAAAGTTTTGCACTATCCAGTATATATGTAATGACTAAAATGAAGATTCATTAGTAATTTTTTTAACACATTTTTTCATTTTCATGCAATTTTTAACAAAATGATGTGTAAAAGGAAAGTTTGGCACTGACCGGTGTATATGTAATGACTAAAATGAAGATTCAGAAGTAATTTTTTATCACATGTTTTCATTTTCATGGAATTTTGAACCAAATAATGTGTAAAAGGAAAGTTTCGCACTGACCGGTGTATATGTAATGACTAAAATGAGGATTTATAAGTTATTTTTAATTACATTTATTGATTTTCATGGAATTTTTTAACAAAATGATGTTTAAAAGGAAAGTTTTGCATTAACCAGTGTATATGTAATGACTAAAATGGAGATTCATAAGTCATTTTTTTCTACATTTTTTCATTTTCATGGAATTTTTACAAAATAATGTTTTAAAGGAAAGTTTCACACTGACCGATGTATATCTAATGAGTAAAATGAAGATTCATAAGTAATTTTTTATCACATTTTCTCATTTTCATGGCATTCTTAACAAAATAATGTGTAAAAGGAAAGTTTTGCATTGACCGGTGTATATGTAATGACTAAAATGAAGATTCATTAGTAATTTTTTATCACATTTTTTCATTTTCATGGAATTTTGAACCAAATAATGTGTAAAAGGAAAGTTTTGCACTGACTGGTGTATATGTAATGACTAAAATGAAGATTTATAAGTAATTTTTTATTACATTTATTGATTTTCATGGAATTTTTTAACAAAATGATGTTTAAAAGGAAATTTTTGCATTGACCAGTGTATATGTAATGACTTTAATGGAGATTCATAAGTAATTTTTTATTACATTTATTGATTTTCATGGAATTTTTTAACAAAATGATGTTTATAAGGAAAGTTTTGCATTGACCAGTGTATATGTAATGACTTTAATGGAGATTCATAAGGAATTTTTTTCTACATTTTTTCATTTCATGGAATTTTTGACAAAATAATATGTAAAAGTAAAGTTTTGCACTGACCGGTGTATATGTATTGGCTAAAATGAAGATTCATAAGTAATTTTTTATCCCATTTTATCATTTTCATGGAATTTTTAACAAAATAATGTTTTAAAGGAAAGTTTCACACTGACCGATGTATATCTAATGACTAAAATGGAGATTCATAAGTAATTTTTTTCTTCATTTTTTCATTTTCATGGAATTTTTACAAAATAATGTTTTAAAGGAAAGTTTCACACTGACCGATGTATATCTAATGAGTAAAATGAAGATTCATAAGTAATTTTTTATCACATTTTCTCATTTTCATGGCATTCTTAACAAAATAATGTGTAAAAGGAAAGTTTTGCATTGACCGGTGGATATGTAATGACTAAAATGAAGATTTATAAGTAATTTTTTATTACATTTATTGATTTTCATGGAATTTTTTAACAGAATGATGTTTAAAAGGAAAGTTTTGCATTGACCAGTGTATATGTAATGACTTAAATGAAGATTCACAATAATTTTTTATCACATTTTTTCATTTTCATGGAATTTTGAACCAAATAATGTGTAAAAGGAAAGTTTTGCACTGACTGGTGTATATGTAATGACTAAAATGAAGATTTATAAGTAATTTTTTATTACATTTATTGATTTTCATGGAATTTTTTAACAAAATGATGTTTAAAAGGAAAGTTTTGCATTGACCAGTGTATATGTAATGACTAAAATGAAGATTCACAATAATTTTTTATCTCATTTTTGCATTTTCATGGAATTTTTTTAACAAAATGATGTGTAAAAGGAAAGTTTCGCATTGACCGATGTATATGTAATGACTAAAATGAAGATTCATAAGTAATTTTTTCCTACATTTTTACATTTTCATGGAATTTTTATCAAAATAATATGTAAAAGGAAAGTTTCGCATTGACCGGTGTATATGTAATGACTGAAATAAAGATTCATAAGTACATTTTTTCATTTTCATGGAATTTTAATCAAAATAATGTATAAACCGAAAGTGTCGCATTGACCGGTGTATATGTAATGACTAAAATTAGTTCATAAGTAATTTTTTATTATATTTTTTCATTTTCATGGAATTTTTAACAAAATAATATGTAAAAGGAAAGTTCCGCAGTGTGGTGTACATTTGTAATGACTAAAATGAAGATTTACAAGTGATCTTTTATCACATTTTTGTGGAATTTTGAACAAAATAATTTGTAAAAGGAAAATTTTCCTGTGACCAAAAATGATTACTTTGATTCCTGCGTATATTTGATTAAAATTGATCGATAGTTTTACCATTTTCTTCATTTTCGTGGAGTTCAACAAAATAATGGAAATTTTACTTTTGATTTTCAATAAATGCATTCTTTTTATATCAAACTAAAATATAAACTGTTCCCAGTCACTGTCAATGTTAAACCGTTATCACAATTAAATTCGTTTTGTTTCATAGGAAATTTCAATTATCTATTAATCTATTGATTATTTTGCATATCATTAAATGACGAGTCCTATCTCGTCAATTGACGAATTGTATTCGTCAAATGACGAGAACCTGGACGTGAACTGCTATGGACGTGAATCGATTCGTCCCGTCCTGTCCCGTCACGTTCCCGTCAGCAATCCGTTCACGTCCCGTCAGCAATCCGTTTCGCGTTCGTCAAACGGTAAGGGCTACGTTGCACAGTACTGTAGATCTGACTAGCTGTCACAGTAATGTTGGACCATTTATTCAGTTAGACATGAAAAAATATAAATTTTATTTAAGTGATTAATAATTATTCTAGATCGATTTACTGAGGACTGGCATCTGGCTAACTTAGGACATCTTGTTAACAGTGCAGGATTAGCATTACCAGAAAATGAGTCATCAGTTACCACAGTTGGTTTGGCCTGTAATGCTGTGATGGCACACTATCCTTATGTAAGTATCAGTTACCACAGTTGGTTTGGCCTGTAATGCTGTGATGGACCACTATCCTTACGTAAGTATCAGTTATCACAGTTGGTTTGGCATGTAATGCTGTGATGGGCCACTATCCTTATGTAAGTATCAGTTACCACAGTTGGTTTGGCATGTAATGCTGTGATGGACCACTATCCTTATGTAAGTAACAGTTACCACAGTTGATTTGGCCTGTAGTGCTGTGATGGACCACTATCCTTATGTAAGTATCAGTTACCACAGTTCGTTTGGCATGTAATGCTGTGATGGGCCACTATCATTATGTAAGTATCAGTTACCACAGTTGGTTTGGCCTGTAATGCTGTGATGGACCACTATCCTTATGTAAGTAACAGGTACCACAGTTGGTTTGGCATGTTATGCTGTGATGGTCCACTATTCTTATGTAAGTATCAGTTACCATAGTTGATTTGGCCTGTAATGCTGAGATGGCCCACTATCCTTATGTAAGTATCAGTTACCACAGTTGGTTTGGCCTTTAAAGCTGTTATGGCCCACTATCCTTATGTAAGTATCAGTTACCACAGTTGTTTTGGCCTGTAATGCTGTGATGGCCCACTATCCTTATGTAAGTATCAGTTACCACAGTTGATTTGGCCTGTAATGCTGTGATGGCCCACTATACTTATGCAAGTATTAGTTACCACAGTTGGTTTGGCATGTAATGCTGTGGTGGCCTACTATCCTTATGTTAGTATCAGTTACCACAGTTGGTTTGGCATGTAATGCTGTGATGGCCCACCATCCTTATGTAAGTATCGGTTACCACAGTTGATTTTGCCTGTAATGCTGTAATGGCCCACTATCCTTATGTAAGTATCAGTTACCACAGTTGTTTTGGCCTGTTATGCTGTGATGGCCCACTATCCTTATGTAAGTATCAGTTACCACAGTTGGTTTGGCATGTAATGCTGTGATGGCACACTATCCTTATGTAAGTATCAGATACCACAGTTGGTTTGGCATGTAATGCTGTTATGGCTCACTATCCTTATGTTAGTATCAGTTACCACAGTTGGTTTGGCATGTTATGCTTTTATGGCCCACTATCCTTATGTAAGTATCAGTTACCACAGTTGGTTTGGCACTTTATGCTGTGATGGCCCACTATCCTGATATAAGTATCAGTTACCACAGTTGGTTTGGCATGTAATGCTGTGTTGGCCCACTATCCTGGTGTAAGTATTATCAGATCTATAGGACTCAAATAGAGGATTTTGACAAATTCTAACACCTTGTCATTCTGTATCTCTGTTGTCCATCCATCTGTCTACTTATTTGTAAGCATAACTCCTCTTGAAGCACTTCAATTACCGTTTAAGTGGTTATTTTCGAGGGCCACAAATTTCATGATTTCTTTCAAAATTCCTGGGCTTTATTTTGGTGGGACTCAAATTTTTTTGATGGCGTATCATTAACTGAATAAAGTCTGGTGCAAATTTTATTTTGCGTTATGCAATTTTCGGAACTCCAGAATTGTCGCAAATAAAGCAAAAATTAAGTCCTCAAAAATAACCACTTATACAGTATTTTGATGAAACTTTACACAAAAGTAAGACTTTATGAAGGAATATACTAGTAATTATTGTCCAACACCTTTAAAGGGAGACAATTTGACTTTTACACTTCATTTATTCCTTCTGCTGAGATTACCTTGTTAAGACAACACCTGTAAACCACTGGAAGGATTTTGGTGAATATTTACACTGATAAAGAACACTATATACAGATGTGCATGTAGGAATAGAATTATTGTCTGAAACCACTAAGTAGTGTTTAGTTTTTGTGCCTTGCCGCACACAGTCACATCTAGTTTAATATAAGTTTGACAAGCCATTGAAGAAACCAACAGTATTATCATTTTGGATAAATTTTTATTTTATTGTTTTAGGTAAACCTTCCAGACAATTTTGATAAGTATCTCAGGGATGCAGGAAAAAACCTAGATACAAGTTTAGTAAGTATAGATGTGCAGTGAATGGGTGTATAACTAGTCAGAGAAAATATTTTTAGAAATAAATAGTCATTAGTGATACATTAATTTAAGTTGTAAAAAGTGTTTGTAAGAGTATTTTTTAATTCCCTAAACTTGATCGAAGCATTGATTTATACTTCATGTAAGGATCAGATTTGAATTGTACAAGCCCTTTTTGTATGTATTAAGTAAGTAAGTTAAATTTTATTTGAATTGGGTATTCCAGTACAACATATATAACAAGCTTTATAAAGCTTTTTTACCGAAAAAAAACATGATGTCTCTTAGTGACTTCAAGATAAAGAAAAACAACAGTTTTATTTGTATGGGCTTTTAATCAAGAATGTTTTTGTAATTTACTTGTAGATAGAGAAAGGGATGCAGGAAATTTTACGGTTTGTTGGAATGGATTTGATACTACAATATGGTATGGAGAATTCAATAAGTGCCCAGTTACCAGCACAATTACGGAGGGCATTGATGGTATTGTTTGATTTTTATCATGCTTTGCTAAGATTAGTATTGGATAGGTCGAAATAAGCCCAGATTTCTTGTTAACTAAATGTGTTTTATGAAACACTTCTGACCCCGAGTAGCAGTTGAGAGCTTTAGCATGAATAGTAATTCATGCGCCAATGAGAAAATTATGATTAATATTTAATAATTCCAGTATTCACTGAAAAGTTAAATCAGCCTGTGAAATACAAAACATGGTCACTTGCCATTCAAAAGATCTACCAAATGTAAAAGTCTTTAATGAAGAAACTTTTCCAAATAATATAGAAAATCTTTCTTAAACAAATTCTGTAGATATCCAGAAACATTTTCTCATAAAAAGAGTTTAATGTTTTTACATACAAAATAAAGATTTCAACTTTTGTTTAAGTCAATAAAAAGTGTCATTGTGCAATAATATTTACATCAAACTATTATTAAAGTTTGGCAAAGTTGGATAAATCAAATAAAAAATCAGTAATAGTTATAACAAAATATAATTTCACATTTGTGTTGCCATATTATTAAAGTCACATCCAGTTTCTTGAGTCATGAATGTCATAAATTGTGGACTTAATTTGAATATATATATAGATACATGTATGGAAAAAAAACTTTGAAAATAGTTATTCTTTTTTTAACATTATAGAATTTGATGGAGTCATTTATATTGGATACTGAAAAATCAGCTGTTTATTCAACAGAGAGTATTTTTGAATCAGGAAGGATACTCTATCTGTGTGAAGGTCACAAAGCAGCATACCAGTCAAGGTCAGATTTCACAGTGTTAAACCCCAGTGAGTTTGGAGGTTATGCCAGATTTATTCGAGACATTAAGATAGTGAAAACTGCTCTTGTTTCCATTCCTGAAGATTTATTTAATTCAATGCCATTTTTGATTAGAATTGAACTGTATGAAAATCTTCTTGAAAAGCTTCCAGAATCAGTAGGTACTTGTAAGCTTCTACAGTCATTGGATGTAGCGGACAACAATCTGACAGATCTACCTCAAGGCTTGGCAAACTGCCATGAACTATATCGTCTAGACATTGGTCGTAATATCATGGAGGTAGTTCCGAGTGTCGTGACAAAATTGAAACTGAAGCGTCTTTTGTTGAACAACATGTTGCTGACAAGTTTACCTGAGGATATAGGAAATATAGACACACTGGAAATGTTATATGCAAATGGAAACTGCTTCACTAAGTTACCAAAGAGTATATGTAAACTGAAGAATCTTGAAGACCTTTCCCTTGGTGGTGTTACATGGATAGAGATCAGAGATGGTACCTTCTATACACGTCAGATGTTTGAAGATTTTCTGGCATCAACGCGTATTGGACAATGGCTTGAAGCTCATAATGAGGTAGATACATATTAATGAATTTTTATACGCCTGTCTAATGACGGACATATTATGGTATACCAATGTCCGATTGTCCGTCTGTCTGTCCGTCCGTTTCATATGTCACGCTCTAACTTGATAACCATTTGGTCAATTCACTTCAAACTTTGCAGAGGTATTGGGTATGATGGCCTCACGATCTGTATACTTTTTCGGGAAAATTCAATTTTTCTTGTAGTAGTTATGGGACTTTATTCATCAATTTTAAGGCAATTTTTTACATGTCACGCTCTAACTCGACAACCCTTTGGTCGATTCACTTCAAAGTTTTCAGAGGTATTGGGTATGATGGACTTGCAATCTGTATACTTTTTCGAGAAAATTCAATTTTTCTTGTAGGAGTTATGGGACTTTATTCGTCAATTTTAAGGCAATTTTTTACATGTCGTGCTCTAACTCAACAACCCTTTGGTCAATTCACTTCAAACTTTGCAGAGGTATTGGGTATGATGGCCTCACGATCTGTATACTTTTTCGGGAAAATGCAATTTTTCTTGTAGGAGTCATGGGACTTTATTCATCAATTTTAAGGCAATGTATTACATGTCACGCTCTAACTCGACAACCCTTCGGTCGATTCACTTCAAACATTGCAGAGGTATTGGGTATGATGGACTCACGATCTGTATACTTTGTCAGGAAAATTCAATTTTTCTTGTAGGAGTTATGGGACTTTATTTGTCAATTTTAAGGCAATTTTTTACATGTCGTGCTCTAACTCGACAACCCTTTGGTCAATTCATATCAAACTTTGTAGAGGTATAGGGTATGATGAATTCACAATCTGTATACTTTTTCGTGAAAATTTGATTTTTCTTGTAGGAGTTATGGGTCTTTGTTCGTCAATTTTAAGGCAATTTTTTACATGTCGCGCTCTAACTCAACAACCCTTTGGTTGATTCACTTCAAAATTTGTAGAGGTATTGGATATGATTGACTCACGATATGTATACTTTTTCGTGAAAAATTGATTTTTCTTGTAGGAGTTATGGGACTTAAATTGTCAATTTTAAGGCAATTTTTTACATGTTGCGCTCAAACTTGACAACTCTTTGACCAATTCACTTTGAACTTTGTAAAGATATTGGGTATGATGGCCTCATGATCTGTATACTTTTTCGTGAAATTTCGATTTTCTCTCAAGAGTTATGAGACTTTATTTTTCAAATTTAAGGCAATTTTATACATAATGCACTCTAACTGATTAATAGTTTGATCAGCTCACTTCAAACTTTGCAGATTGATTTATTAAAGAGATATCATGTTTAATTGGGCAGTTATAGGTGTATTCCAAATTGAGAACCACATTCTTTAATCACTTAAAGTTTTGAAGGGGTGACGACGGGCGTATCATGCGACTTGGCGCAGCTGTTTATTACCTTATCAAATCAATTGATCCAAATAGGGTCTGTAAGTCTCGTCATGTGACACCGAGAATTCACAATAGAAATGAAATTTGAAAATGTTTCCCGCTACAATATGACATTGGAGGATTATGATGTTCAATGTTTTTGCTTGAAATGTCACTAAGTTTTGTTTGAAATGTAACTTCTGGCTACTAATCAAGTTTTAAAATCAAACGAGACTTACAGACCCTATGAAGATATTGGAAAACAGACTTCAGCTTTACCTGTACATATTATATTCTACGTTTCACTCCAACTAATATATGCTTTAAAAAGGTCCAACATAGTCCTCATTGTCAATAATGAATTGAAAGTGAGATCTGGTTGGGTCAAATAAAGCTGCTTTTAGCAGATTAAGATCACTAGACACCAAAAAAAGGCCTAAAGAGTTAGTTATTAGGTGGTGTTCTGGATATTCTAATGCAAAAAAATTTTTGGAATCACACTGATGTCGGTTAATGCCAAAATGAACATGGCGGTTCCTGTAATTGCATGATTGCATTAGTACAGTGGTAATGGAAAGAAAATAGTGAATGTTTTGACTAAATACATACAAACTTAAATATACCTCTAGAACTTATCAAGTTTTATACAATTATTAAACGAACCACAAAGCAAACATATTTTAGCAACAGCATGATGTCAAAAATTACTGTTGAAGAAGTATGGAAAATTGAAATGTCCAAATAAAGCTTAAATGCCATTTTATGATAAAAACATTAAAAATGTCCATTTTATCGAGCTTTTAAATACATTTTTCGTTAAAGTTGAAATTTATGGGCTGAATTCTACCAGTAACTGTTTCAAACCTTTTCCTTTAAGAATTACTGTTGTGAACAAAAGTCCTAATTTTTAAACTAAGTATTCCTATCTGATAGAATGAATTTTGTGACAGATACCAGTACATCAAATTTCTACTCAGTTCTTTTAAATCATATCCAGAAACTGATCATTTGACTATATATTTTTTAGGACAGGGAAAAGTTATTTCATGCATTTGACCTTGATTCAAACAATGTTCTTGACCACAAAGAAATAGGAATCGTCAATGCCATGTTGTTTAATACCTTTCCAAGGTTCGGGTACAAAGGAAAGGAACCTCCAGGTAAGTAGTGCTGTTATGGTAACATATAAAAATAAACTCTAAAGAGTAATAGTTATAGCTTTGCTTAAAGAAAAATTTAAAGTACCATTAACATTGAAAGGATATGGAGTAAATGAACATGAGACAAACAACGCTTTTATTGTTGTTCTTCGTCTTGAAGTCACCATGAGGCCTTCAACAATTGAACAATAAGTTCAAGACGGTTTAAACGGAATTCAACACTTAATTCCGAGAAACGTTATTTCTATGTACCCCTTTCATCAAGGATGCAGGGTTGTAAACAAACATAAAATTAACTGGCATAGTGCTCTTACAACTGTTGTCATCCGTTGGCTGACAAAAAGACTCACAGAAGATAATCACAACATGTATAAACAACCACAGTGCACTCATTTAGTCAATTGTAAGAAGACTATGCTAAATAAAAAAAATGAGGTGTGGGCACTATAAACAGAATCATCAAAAATAAAATGCCAAAATTTGAAAGTATGATAGTGTATCCACATGAGATATTCCTTCAAGAACAAGTACAACATAACTGAAATGTTTTAGAGAACACACATTCAGAAAAAAAATCATCACATCAAAAATGAATGCAAAAATAAGACAAAAACAAAAACTTCAGATTGACAGGAATTCACCATATAGCAGATGGACTACAATATTTATACATATGAACTATCACCACTTAGCCAATAGGGCTACTGATATTTGAATATATATTGTAATATATATATAATGATGTCATAATTTTGTTTAACCCTTTTAATGCTAAAATCTCATTGGCAAATATGTAAGTTCTTCAGACAAAAAGACTTTGGCAAATCCTGTCGAAATTATTATATACTGATATTGAATTGTGTTTTGAGACATGATTTCATCAAATATAAGGGTTTTAATTTTTGGGGCCAAATTTGCCCCTTACATGTACATACTCCCTTGATAGATATGTTGATAAACACAGATGAATAATTCTATGGAATGTTTATTTCCAGATGATGATCATCCCAGTGGTTTTCCACCAGAAATATTTGAACTGACAAAACTAAAATACCTCAATTTACAAAATCATGGTATAGTGCATGTTCCAGAGGATATTGGAAAACTGACAAATCTGGAAACATTGGTTTTAGGAAACAGTCCAAACTTGTTATCAGTAGCTGGTCAGTGTGGTATGCTGCCTCTGAAGAGTAAGTCTGATACTGAGAATTAGAAATTATTGCTAAACACTTTAGATATAGTGGAAACAAAATTGTGGGAATTTTTTTTTGGCAGCATCTTAGCTTTACAACTGTGTATTCTGACAGTCTGATTGTGGAAGATACATCACAGTTAATGTGTCAGTTTTCTGGTTGCCATAATAACTCTCAAAGCAGATCTACTATAAGTAGCAAAAATCATAGGTCTCAGGGATTCCACTGTAAAATTTAATTTATATGAAAAAAAATAAATAAATGAAATATGTTTTATGATAAAGGTAAAGGTGAAGGTAAGTTTTCTATTTAGTATTGAAAATTACTGGCATTCACTCGTAACAATTTAAAAATGAACATAAGCTCTACATGAGCTTTTAAACCGACGGCAAGATTAATGACCTTTTAGTAATTGTGAGCTTTTCGCATGATCGCAAGGCTTGTGGAGGAAGAAAGACCAACGTTCCGAGCTGGAAAATCGGTGAAACCTCCGAGCTAGGGTAGGTGCCTTGAAACCGTGACACGTGCTGGATTCCAACCCACAGTGGTGTCTGCCATTTTGGTTGAAAGTCCAGTGCCTTAACCACTCTGCCACCCTGCTCCTAATGATGTATAAGGTTAAGGGGCCAACTCCAACCTACCGTTGAGTGTGGGGTTTCCTCACCGTTCATTGAAGATATGGTGGCTTTGAGTTGGTATTACTTCCCTTTGGATTGTTGTCGCTTTGACACATCCCCGTTTCCCTTCTTCTTTTCTATTTTGTGGTCTTAAAAGGGAAAAAATTATATTTAGAAGTATTTCAGCCAAATGAGCCTATAATCTTGCACTTATTAAATTAATTTTATTGACAACTTTAATATGTGTACCGTAATTACTCGAATTTTTCGACACTCAGATTCACCACTTTTTGGGATTTTGAAAAAACGTCGAAAAATATGTTTTTTTTTTTTATATTTTCAGGGCAGATTTCAACAGAAATCGGCGATCGGCACTTATGTCATCAGTCCCAATGTTTGCCGGTAACAGTTACCTAATTATGAATGCGTTATATCTTTTTAATAAAACTATGCAGTATTTGTATTGTTTTTATTATTTAAATAAAGCTTTTCAGACTTATT
Organism: Modiolus philippinarum; assembly: GCA_002080025.1. Taxonomy (NCBI): domain Eukaryota; kingdom Metazoa; phylum Mollusca; class Bivalvia; order Mytilida; family Modiolidae; genus Modiolus; species Modiolus philippinarum. The sequence goes on from MJUU01029112.1 coordinate 44,447, forward strand.
ATTGTTTTATTATTAATTAAAACTTATTCAACAACACGTTGTTTACATTTTACCTGGACTGAATCACGTGATCAAGGTGGTCTGATTTTCTCTCATTGGACTCGTGTATTGCCATTATTTTGATCAGATAATTTTAATAAAACCCATTTAATCACAATGCAATTAGCTTTTACTAAGATGTCATAGAAATTTGTACACACAAGCTGTCATAAAAAGGTCATCACTTTGTTGTGTATCGATCCAGAACAAACAATGATTTCCGGTATCTATTTTTCACAAAAATGTGTTTACAGGGGTACAATACGGGGAAATCAATAAAAATTGCAAAGAAAACAGAAGTGGAGTTGATTATTAATTTAAATAAAAACAAGTATAGTAATAGAAGACATGAATTCACTTTGATAGCAATTTATTTAATTGACAACTTAACTTGGGCTTGGGACACTTGTTTTGACAACAGCTTGTCATATTGTTTTATTGTAATATCATCTATCCCATATCCACTCCTAATTGAGGCCCTGAAATATAATTAAAGGTGACACTTTACTCAAGTGCCAGCGTGGGTAATACCTTAAATGGCCGCCAATCACGTGACTATCACCTGACACTGACCATTCAGTCACTTTTAATGTACTTTTTAAAAATAGAAAATTAAAAATCCTATTTTTATACAAATTTTATTTAATAATTTCAGTTTATTCATTAAGCAAATGCTTTGATTTGATTTAAACTTATTTTATTTGCAAAAAAAATGCAAAAGGGATTGGACACAAGTTATACAACATTAAAATTGTCCTCTCCCGGTATAAAGATATATACATAAGTTCACAAATGCTTTGAAATTCCTTATTTATTTCTTTTTTAAATACAGGAAGTGACCTTCATTTATCTCCCTTTGAACAAGGAAGTAAACAAACCATTCATGTCTGGAACGATCTATTTCAAATAAAACATGTGAAAAATATTTTATTGAATATATAAGGTAACAAACTGATAATATTAACAAAGAAAACGATGTTTGTACATCCTGAACAGTGTTGTTGAAATAATTATTGTAATTTTCTTTCAAATCAATCAACTTTGATTTTTTTCATCAGACGATTTTTGAAGATGGTCGAAAAATTGAAGATATCAAAATTTTGACTTTTCTGAAAAAATGAAAAGTGTCGAAAATTTTGGCCGTCGAATAAATCGAGACAAGACGGTAAATTTACTGTAATGAGTCCTTAAAACAATATTGTGACATACTAACCATATAAACATTTAACATTATATTGACAGGACTTGATTTGTCAAATTGTGGCTTACTGAAAACTCCCCCAAAGGAGATCAGAGAGAGAGGATTTCATACAGTGTATGCTTACCTACGTCGGTTAATGACAGGCTCAGTAGAATGTAAAAGAACAAAGTTGATGTTTGTTGGTTTAGGTGGTGCTGGAAAGACAAGGTATTTTACCATAGTATATGTTTATAGATGTAAATTGGCCTATTTATTAGTCCTGATAATCAATGATGTAATATTTATGTTCGTCGGTTTATGTAGATTGGAAAAAAACAAGGTATTATAAATTGTGATATTAATAGGTCCTGGTAATCTGTAGTGTAAAGATTGGGTTGTGTGGGAAAAAAAAGGTAATTCATCTCACTCATTAGATTGTCATGTTAATCAGTGATGTCATAAGACATAGACAGAGCAGCAAGATTTTTGTCCAAGGTACCATGTAAGAGAGAAATTACTTGTAATAAGTGGTTTTTAGGTCACCTGGCTATGTCAGGGTGAGCTTTTGCCATCACTTTGTGTCCGTTGTCGTCCGTCTGTCTGTCTGTCCGTCGTTAGCTCACTTTAAAAAATCTCCTCTGAAATCACTGGGCCAAATGCAACCAAACTTTAAGTGAATCATCACTAGGGTATCTAGTTTCAAATTTTCATGGCCGCAGGTATAAAAAACATGGCCACTGTTACTAAAAATAGAACATAGGGGGTAAATTGCAGTTTTTGGCCAATAACTCGAAAATCTATGCAGATATCAAAAATCTGAGAGTGTAAAATTGTTCAGAATGACAAGATCTATCTCCCCTGCAATTTTGAAGAAAATTGGAAAACCCGTCTCAGAGTTACAGCCCTTTTTCTGTAAAATTTTCAAAATTTATGCATTTTAAGTTCGCCTCATTGAAGTTGAGGGGGACAATTGGAGTACCCCCGGCGTCCACATCTGCATTTGGGTATATATCTTGGTAACGTTGCAGGGTAGGGTCATCAAACTTTGCATGCAGGTGCATCTTGGGCTATCTCACAGCCTCAAAGAAAATTAGGTCTCTTTGACCTATTTTTCCGCTTGAGTGGCTTGCATTTAAATTTACATCCAAGTTATATCTCAGTAACTATACATAGTAAGATTATCTAACTCTGCATGTGCATGCATCTCTGACAGTAGGTCAACATCCAGGCAAAAATAGGTCATTTTCCGCTTGACTGACTTACATTCAAGTTTACGTCCGAGTTTAGATCTTGGTCACTGTACATGGTAGGATCATCTAACCTTGCACATGCATGCATCTCTGATGGTAGGTCGGCATCCAGGCAAAATTAGGTCACTTTGACCTACATTTTCCGCTTGACTGACTTACATTCAAGTTTACATCCGAGTTCAGACCTTGGTCACTGTACATAGTAGGATCATCTAACCTTGCACATACATGCATCTCTGATGGTATGTCAGTATCCAGGCAAAATTAGGTCACTTTGACCTACATTTTCCGCTTGACCGACTTGCATTTGAGTTTACATCCGAGTTGATATCTCCGTCACTGTACATGGTAGGATCATCCAACCTTGTACATGCATGCATCTCTGATGGTAGGTCAGCATCCAGGCAAAATTGGGTCAATTTGACTTACATTTTCTGCTAAAGTGACTTACATTCAAGTTTATGTCAGGGATAAGATCTCAGGTACTGTATATAGTAGGATCATCTTGCATGTGCATGTGCATGCATCTGTGATGGTAATTCAGAATTCAGACAAAATTAGGTCACTTAAACCTACATTTTACTCATGAATGACTTACATTAATGTATACATCCAAGTTCAGAGCTCAGTAACTGTACATTGTTGGCTGAGGTAACCTTGCATATGCATGCAATTTCATAACATCCAGGCAAAATTTGGTTGCTGCGACGTGCCATATCGAACGAACTTTGTAATCGTTGATTACCTTTGTTTTACTTTTTATTTCAAAAACTGTAACAAATAGAGGTGAAGTGTAAATTGCAAAAATGTTCAGCATATCAAAATCTACATACTCTGAAATTTTGAAGAAAATCCAACTGCCTGTGTTGTAGATATTGACTCTTTTCACAAAAAAAAATTTCTTCAATGCCATATGGTTATGGGTTATTTCCCTTTAAATTCTGTTTTCAAATCTTTGGTTTACTTTTTAGCTCACCTGGCTATGCCAGGGTGAGCTTTTGCCATCACTTGGCGTCCGTCGTCTGTCCGTCCGTCCGTCGTTAGCTCACTTTAAAAGATCTTCTCCTCTGAAACTACTGGAGGGATTGGTTTGAAACTTTATAGTAATCATCTATGACATGTCCTGTACAAACGATCCTCATTTTATTATGATCAGATGAAAAACATGGCCGCTGGTGCTAAAAATAGAACCTAGGGGTAAATTGCAGTTTTTAGCCAATAACTCAAAAACCGATGCAGATATCAAAAATCTGACATGTGGTTAAATTGTTCAGAATGATGAGATCTATCTAACCTGCAATTTTGAAGAAAACCTGAAAACCCCTCTCAGAGTTACAGACCTTTTTCCGTAAAATTTTCAAAAGTTAAGCCTTTTTTATTTTTTATTTCAAAAACTGTAACAGATAGAGGTGAAGTGTAAATTGCAAAAATGTTCAGCATATCAAGATCTACATACTCTGAAATTTTGAAGAAAATCCAACTGCCTGTGTTGTAGTTATTAACTCTTTTTCACAAAAAAAAAAATCAATGCCATATGGTTATGGGTTATAACCCTTTAAAATCTGTTTTCAAATCTTCTTTAATTTACTTTTCTCTTTTATGTTTTAGAGAAATTCGCTGTAACTCTTTATTAAAAATAATTATTTGTTACATAATCAAGAGCAAAAAAGTGTTTTTTGTACAAATTTTTACATTTTTTTGCAAAAATACTTTCATAAACTATACTTATTTCACAAATTAATAATAATTGTATATTAATACATGTTGTAAGTCCCCGTCAGTCAATGTTAGCCCACCATGGAAATATCATTCCCAGTTATATACTGAAACCTTCATTGTCTGCTTAACTTTCTAACAGACCTGCATGGCTATGCCTTGGTAATTTTTGTTTGCCCACCTTGCAAACATCTCTCCCAGATAAATATTGAAGTAGCATCTTAACTTCATTGCCTGCATAACTTCATAACTGACCTTGAGCTTCTTGCCATCACTGTGTCAGTGGTAAGTCCATCGTAAACTTTTCATTCAAACATCTTCTCTGAAACCGCTTGGCCAATTGGAACCAAACTTGGGCACAATGGTCCTTAAGTGGACCCTTAAAAAAAATGTCTGGCAAGTCCACATCATATCCAAGATGGCCGCCAGGAGGGAACATGTTTTTAACATTGGACCCTATAGGGAAACATATTCAAAGATCTTCTCCTCTGAAAGTACATGGCCAATAGGAATCATACTTAGTCACAATGGTCCTTACTTGGTCCCCTTCATTAAATGTGTCTGGCATGTCCGCATAGTATAGCATTTAAGATGGCAGTCAGCGGGGAACATTGTTTAACCTTAGACCCCATGGGAAATCATTCAGAGATCTTCTCATACTTGACCTGCACGGCTATGCCTTACCATCACTGTGTCAGTGGTCTGTCTATCATAAACTTTTCATTCAAACATCTTCTCTGAAACCGCTGGGGCAATTGGAACCAAACTTGGGCACAATGGTCCTTAGGTGGCCCCTTTTTAAAAAAATGTCTGGCAAGTCCGTATCATATCAAAGATGGCCGCCAGCAGGAACGCAGTTTAACATTGGACCCTATAGNAACTCGAAAATCTATGCAGATATCAAAAATCTGAGAGTGTAAAATTGTTCAGAATGACAAGATCTATCTCCCCTGCAATTTTGAAGAAAATTGGAAAACCCGTCTCAGAGTTACAGCCCTTTTTCCGTGGTCCCCTTTAAAAAATTTTGTCCGGCAAGTCTGCACTTCATCCAAGATGTCCGCCAGCGGGGAACTTTGTCCAAAATTGAACAATATTGCAAAAATCTTCTCCTCTGAAAATACTGGGCCAATTGGAACCGAACTTAATCACAATGGTCCTTAGGTGGCCCCTTTTAAAAATGTGTTCAGCAAGTCCACATTATATCCTAGATGGCTGCAGGAGGGAACGTGTTTTAACATTGGACCCTATAGGGAAACATATTCATAGATTTTCTCCTCTGAAAGTACATGGCCAATTGGAATCACACTTAGTCACAATGGTCCTTACTTGGTCCCCTTGATAAAATGTGTCTGGCATGTCCGCATAGCATCCAAGATGGCATTAAGCGGGGAACATTGTATACCGGTAACCTTGGACCGCATGGGAAATCGTTTAACGATCTCCTCTGAAAATACTATGCCAATCGGAACCAAAGTGAGGCACAATTATCCTTACATGGTCTTCTTCAAGAAAGATGACAGTTGGTCTTCGCCCCATCAAAAATAGCTGCCAGTGGGGAACATAGTTTAATTTTGGATCATATAACATCAGCAAACTTCAAAATGAGACCCTTAAACATTCAATAAACAAATTTGAAAATGAGAACCTTAAACGTTGTGATTATTTTGACTTATTGTGGAAGCATGAGCCAGGTGAGCGATACAGGCTCTTGAGAGCCTCTTGTCTCTTTTAAGTTTGAGAGAAATTCCCTGCTATCACTTTATTTAAAAAAATTATTTGTTACATAATCAAGAGCCAAAAAGTGTTTTTCTACAAATTTTTCATTTTTTTGCAAAAATACCTTCATAATCTTTACTTATTTCAGAAATTAATAGTAATTTTATATAGTTGTATATTGTGTCTGTTTGCCCTCCTTACAAACATCTCTCCCAGATAAATATTGAAGTAGCCTCTTAACTTCATTGCCTGCATAACTTCATAACTGACCTTGAGCTTCTTGCCATCACTGTGTCAGTGGTATGTCCATCGTAAACTTTTCATTCAAACATCTTCTCTGAAACCGCTGGGCCAATTGGAACCAAACTTGGGCACAATGGTCCTTAGGTGGACCCTTAAAAAAAATGTCTGGCAAGTCCACATCATATCCAAGATGGCCGCCAGGAGGGAACATGTTTTTAACATTGGACCCTATAGGGAAACATATTCAAAGATCTTCTCCTCTGAAAGTACATGGCCAATTGGAATCATACTTAGTTACAATGGTCCTTGCTTGGTCCCCTTCATTAAATGTGTCTGGCATGTCCGCATAGCATCTAAGATGGCAGTCAGCGGGGAACATTATTTAACCTTAGACCCCATAGGAAATCATTCAAAGATCTTCTCTGAAAATACTAAGCCAATTGGAACCAAAGTGAGGCACAATGATCCTTACATGGTCTTCTTCAGGAAAGGTGACAGTCAGTCTACGCCCCATCAAAAATAGCTGCCAATGGGGAACATAGTTTAATTTTGGATCATATAACATCAGCAAACTTCAAAATGAGACACTTAAACAGTCAATAAACAAATTTGAAAATGAGAACCTTAAAGGTGTGTGATTATTTTGACTTATTGTGTCAGCCATGGCACAGGTGAGCGATACAGGCTCTTGAGAGAATCTTGTATTTTTGTCTAACTCTGATGCTGATCTTTTCACTTTGACTTGTTGGAACTTTATTCAACAACCCACATATGAGTGAGTTGATTTCATAATTTCCTTGGATCACGTCTGGGAAACTTGACGGTCTCAACTGAATTTTACTACCAGGAAGTTAATTAATACAAAGGGACAGATGCTGTTTTTGAAAATCGGGGAATGTCACTCCATCTAAAACTGGTCAAAGATCTAAAATATAACTAAAACAATAAAAAAGTCTGCGTTTTAAGACAGAAATCGTGTTTATAGTAGTCAGCCGCTTCAGGACGATTCTATAATCCAGACATTAAGAAAAAACTAATTTGCCATTGTTATTCAAAAAAAAGAAAAGGGTTTTTGATTTATTAAAGCTTATTTTATTAATTTAAATGGAGTGACATTCTTTGATTTCTCGAACTGCACATATAAGTGTAAATTCACAGATTTCCTGAAGCCATTTTTTTGGTCAAGAACATCTAGTTTCCCAGACGTGTTGGATATTGGAAAGGTCACAAACTAGTTCAAATATCAAAATATACCTTCAGTAAACAATAGACCAAGTATTGCAATCCAATTTGAATTGTTTATTGATTTTAACTTAATCACCATGATTGCTTAGTTTTCATTGATTCCCATACAATGTCATTTTCAGTGCCAATGCATTAAAACATTGATTGAAGATTTTTCACTAGTTCTATACTAAATATGCACATAGATATTGCTTCATTTTTTTTATAAAAAAAAGTATGTTACTGTTTGTTCATTCAGCTTGGCTAAAGCATTGATGACCAGTGAATTCCAAACAAGTTTAACTGGAGCACAGGCCATTACTGATGGTAAGTGATATAATATTATATGTTTTAATCAAAGTACTGAAGTACTGTTTACTCGCAGTTCCGTTGGCATGGGTAGGCATATCTCTGAAATGAATGATGTTCCAGTAATATATAAAAAAAATAAGATTAATGTGAATATTGTTTTGACCAAACACTTTTTACTTTTTTTATTTTGTAGCCTAAATAGATAACAAGTCCATTTTGTGTAAGCCTGACCTTATGCAAGATATCTTTGGAAACCTCTTGATAATTTCTGAACCAGAGCTCTAATTTAATTCTCATTAATTTATGTAGACGACTAACACATTATATCTAAGATCTTGCCCTAAACCAATCTCTTCCTATACAGTAAGCAATGCGACATATCTTCAGCTGAAGCTGTATTGGTCAGCTTGATTCATCGATATTCCAATATCAAGATCTTCCGACACAGTATATGGAAAGAATTGAAATTTACTCCTCAAAGACACTCATTGCGAACAAAGATAATTGATGTATGAAATGTAAATGCTTATTTCTCATTGTTAAAATCCGTGGTGAGTCAAAAATGAAAAACAACATTTTTAGCATTTTTGTGCTGCTTGATTTGCATATATTCATATTTTGAAAACAGTATAATTGATCTGAAAAAGAAAGGAAATGGGGTAAATGTCAAGGAGACAACATCCCATATCCAGGTTAAAACGACC
>MJUU01029112.1:75486-92415 GCA_002080025.1 Modiolus philippinarum
AACATAATATACATGAGTACAACTTTATGTTTATTTACCTAATTTTAGGAGGGAAAACTGAAACATGAAGATATAAAGAAAGTATGGAAGGAATACCCAGTGGGTTTACATTTCTGGCTCCTGCAATTGACAGAGGAATATGATCTGACCTTCAAGTTAGCGAATGAAAAGGTCAACCTGGTCCCCTGTCTACTTCCTGAAAAGAAACCAGAGGTAATAAAATATGTTTTAATACCTGACCAGACAGGGGCATAATGTACATACATGTATAGAATAATGGTATGCCTGCAAACTTTGAAAATCGCCATATGGGTTTTGCTGCATGTCAGATAAGAAAACTCCTTATATTAACTTGGCTATAGGGGGGTCTTCTTTTGTTGTTTATAGTGTTCTAATGTGTTTCATCATTACATTCAACTCTTCCTTAGCTGTTTAATTGTCTTCAAGTGTCTATTAGGCCATACAAAATTAATTAATTGGTTCTCAGGCCATTTTTTATTTAAAATGATGAGGGAGGGAGGTGATTTTTTTTATCTTTTTATTTGCAAAAAAATAGATGAGGCAGCTTTTTACATTGTAAAAACCACCAAAAATGTAGTGAGGGAGGTGATTTTTTATTTTTATTTTATTGAAATGGCAAAAAATAGGGTCAATGAGGGGCTTTTTTCAAGCCTCAAACTAGATGAGGGAGGGCCTGTGAACCAATAAATTATTTTTTATGGCCTTATTTGCAATTTCAACTTTTGGTGTTTGGAGCCTCCATGGGGTTTTGCTCTCAAATGCTCCCAGAAATCAGGTAGGTTGGTAGGCCTGTAATAGGAAGTATCCAAAACAAAACTTCTACTATTCTTTTATTTGGTAATTAGCTAAAACATTTGATAGAACTAATTTTGAAAAATGAAGATCAATTTTCAAGAAATAGGGAAATTGACTATTGATTATTTTATGAATTGGTATGTTCTTAATAAGTTTTATAAATGTTTATTTCTTTGTGTTAATCTGGGCCGAATGACTAGAGGACTAAAATACTTTTTGAGAATATTTTGTGGAAGCAAATACTGAAAATATTTGCCTTAAGAGATCAAAGAAAATTTGTACAAATTGCTGATAATTACTTTTCTCAGTCTTTTTGTAATAAAGTGAATCTGGATAAGTGTATCTCTGAAAGTTAAAGTTATAAATCAATTACGTTAGTCAGTCCATAGGTAGATCTTTGATGGTACTTACTAGTATACTAGGCAGTTTGCAACTTTAATCTTCATATCATGGATGAGTGACTGGTTTAATGTTTATGTTCATTTGTCAGAATGTTAAAGATGAACATGAACGAAGGTTGTTGCATTGCTTGGTTTTGCCATGACTATGTCTCATATGCATTTACTCCATATCTTTTCATTGTTTATCAGTAGGTGAAGTTTGGAATGGGCTCAAAAGTCCAGTCTGCACTCCTACCACTATCAACTCTTATTATGTATTTTCAAATATAATAAAATCGCCAAAGGATCATTTATTATAATTTGAAATTACATAACTCTAGTTGATATCCAATGATAAAAGAACTATAAATCTTTTAGTTACACTATTGCCAAACATTTAAATTTTCATCTTGTTGTTCTAGATACCTTGGCCAGAATTAAAGAAAGACTCTAACATCAAAGAAACAAAAATGTCTTACACCTTTGAGTATCTTCCTGCAGGGTTGTTCAACAGGGCACAGGTAAAAAACTTCTCTTTCTTAAAATAGAAGAATTGTGTAAATGAAAACTGTTGCTTGGTCTATAAAAGGTTATTTAGGTTATAGATTTTATTAGCACTATTCCATTAAAATGAATGTGAGATGCTGAAAAGGGAATTTCAAAAAATCGATACAACCTATAGCTGTTTTTTGTCTCGCCCGCGATGAAAGTCGCGGATAGTGAGATATAGGCGTGCAAAGTTTGACGGCAACTGCAGCATAAACTCAAGTTATTTTATAGAAGCCTTTGATGTAGGAACTTTATATTTGATCCATAGGTAGCTTACGCCGAACCCTATCTACTGGACCCAAAATTATGTGACCTTGACCTATATTTCGCGATCCAATGACAAGGTTAAGTTTTTTGCTTAAGTCCATTTCTCAATAACTACAAGCTAGAAGTCATTGGTATTTGGTTTATATTTTGGTCTTGTTTAGTACATGTCAGTCTATCATATGGCTTTTGATCTTGCCCTCAATTTAACAGTCCAGTGCCCAGGTTAAGTTTTTTTGCTTAAGTCTGTTTCTCAATAACTGCAAGCTATAGGTCAATGATATTTGGTATATAGCTTGGTCTTTATTAGTACATGTCAGTCTGCCTGATGGCTTTTGACTTTGGCCTCAATTTCATGGTCTAGTGAACATAGTTAAGTTTTATGATAAGAATAGTTTCTCATTCACTGTAAGTGGTACAGTAATAATATCTGTTTTGTAGGTTGCTCTTGAGTAATATATATGACTGCTAAGGCAACCAAGCCGGGATGGGCGAAACATCTATTATGGTCCACTCTTGTTTAGATGATTTTGCATGATGGTAATAGGCACATCCTAAATAAAGATCAATGACCTACATTTAATCCGAAAGCCCTCAATACTGCAAGAAATTTACAAACTAGGAACAGTTCAATCCTCAGAATAAGTTTTCATATATTGGAATAAAAAGGGCAATCTACAATTCAGTCACATTTAACATATTACTGAAATCACTCATTTATTCTAAGTGCAAAATATTGAGCTCTTCAGAACACATAATTGACAAATTACAGATCTAGCTTCAAGTCAAAGCTACATGGATAGGTTTAACTTCAATTTCGAGTTGAGCCATACTTATCTGTCCTGGGGCTTCAACTAAGAGGAGTAGAATGACCTTGTAGCCCATAAGACCACAGCTTCATCTAACTTATAATGTTATATTTCATTCAGTAGAGTACAATGTATACCCTATCACATATATACTGTGAAAGTACTAATGTTCGTGGGGTTCCAATTTTCGTGGATTTCGTGGATCCCTTAAACCACGAATTTAAGATCCCAAACGAAATGCATTTTTTCCTTAGAGTTTTAATGCAAAGACTTAGAAACCACGAATTTAAGAACCAACGAAATAGTAATATTAACAGAAACCATGAAATTTGATGTCCACGAATAAAACTACTTCCATAGTATTTTATAAGCATATTTATTGCAGGTCAGACTTCAGGAGTTCTCTGACAGTGCAGTTATATGGAAAAGAGGATCTTTTCTGAGGAAAAATGAACATATTGCTTTACTTCAGCAACATAAGTAAGTAGAATAATTTTGGTAAAAATACAGCACATAATGAATGTGTAACATGGTATGGTAAAACAAGAGCAATTCATGGTTGTTCATTTTATTGGTAATTTGTATGAATTTTGTTTGATCTGCATTGCCTGATATTCTCAGTATCACTGAACAGGCCGTGATATAGAAAATAACTGGTCACTGTCAAGACGTCATGTGCGCATTGCATTGCCTTCATGTTCATATGCATCGTACATTGAACTGTAGAAGAATGCATATTAATTATTGAAATAAAGAATGTATTTACCATGCTAAAACAGAAATTTCAACTAATTTCTAATTTAAACAAAGGGTTTAATGTATCAATTTGTGAATTAATGATAAAAGAAATATAAGACATTTTGTTTTTGATAGGGACTTTATCACGGGTAATACATCAAGCTCGTTCTAAGGAGCTTGCTTGATACTGGCTGTGATAAAGTCTGTATCAAAAACAAAATGTCCTATATTCCATATATCTTGGAGAAACCTTGAATCTTTCATAAATGAACATACAACATAGTTTAGATTTGCCCACATCACCAACTAAAGGCCTTTGATATGCAGTTGTTTTTTTGTGTTTGTTTCTTCCAATATTCAGTTACTTTGTCATCTTTCAATGCATTTGATGTTGATCCTGAATAAATGTTATGTTTTTAGATACAACAATTTGATACCACTTCATCAATTGAGTGATTTAAAAGTTTGTTTACAGAGATAGCCAGATCAAATTCAAAGTACAAGGTTCACATCCAGCAAATATATTTATGGGCCATGACATATTTTCATGTGGTAATAATTAATCATTTAATATATTGCTATTTTATTGGCAGGGGTAGTGAGATGACGGTTAAAGAACAATGTTCAAGCCACGAAAATATATTATTCCCGACCAATGACGTATTTCAACATGTAAACTATTGATAATTAAAAAGTTTGCTATTTTGTTTACAGAGATAATGAGTAAAAGTACAAGGTCCACGTCCTGAAAATATTTATTCTTGAATAAGATGTATTTTTTATTTGTAAATGATTGATAATTTAAAATTTTACTATTTTGTTGACAGGGATAGTGAGATGACAGTCAAAGTACAAGGACCACGCCCAGAAAATATATTATTTCTGGTCCATGAAGTATTTGAAGCGCTAATCAATGAATCATTCCATGGTGTGAAGTATGACTTCAGTGTACCATGTCCTGACTGTAATGTATTGGTAAGATATCATGTGTTTAAGATTTAATAAGCATGGCTGTACACAAAAATAAAGGAATGGTTTTTAGGGTAGGATAATAGTTTAACTAATTCCCTGGAGGTGAGATGATATATTGTAATCCACAAGTTCATCCTTCCATCTGTCTGTCAAACTGTTTTCTTTTCCTGATGGTAAAAAGAAAAAATATATTTATAACTTTCTCAGGTTTTTATTTACATGTATGAATTGGCATTCAAGGATATACAAAAATTTGACATATAGATACATGTTATAATTATAGCTTTATTTCTACAAGAAGTTTTTAAATTAGCCAGCTATCCTTTGAGATGAGGATATTTATTATGGTTTTGCATTTCTACATTTCTTCTTGTATATGGAAAGGCAAAATGTTAAATAAGCTTTATCAAAAATTACTGTTATAGGTAAATGTCTAGATATTTCACTTTAAGCCATTTAATGTTATGTTTTTAGGCTGCACAAACAGGAGTAAGTTGATCAACACAATCCTTAAACTAGCTGTTACTTCATTTTGTTTCTCTTATAACTTTCAATAAGATAACTATTTCATTCACCTCTTTTTTTCCTCAAAAAGGCAACCTTTGTTAACAATTAACTCAGGGTTTTCCAGAAAAAAAATGTACAGAGGGGCAAGAACACAAGTTATTTGTTTTTACCTTGATGGTGGGTTTAAACTTCACTATTCCCATTTCTAATAGCTGAAAAAAGAAAATAAATATGGAGGTGGTACCCTTAATTTTGAGTTGCATCGTATCCCCCTGTACATTTTTTCCAGGAAAAGCCCTCAGTTTAGGATGTTTGACAATATAAGTAAAACATGGGGCACAATCAAAGGGTTATCTTTTTAATTATGCCATCCAGTTAAGTTCTATGGTTTTTAAAGTCAAATGTTACAAATTTTTAAGTCATATGCACAGTCTCAAATAATATTCATATTGATTCAAGGTCAAATGACTGTCATAAAATTATTTCTTCTTTTGAAAAAAAGACATTATAAAACAAATCAGTTGTTACTTGAAGAGTGTAGAAAAATAATTAAATAAGGTACATCCTTATCCAATATCTAATTTCCCTATCTTACATTGGTTATATAGAGGTAATAGAGAAATGTTGTTTTTTTTNAATCACACTTGGTCACAATGGACCTTAGTTTGTCCCCTTCTTAAAATGTGTCTGGCTTGTCTGAACAGATTCAAGATTGGCATTCAACATTGGTATTATTATTTTTGACTGTATTTGTCAGCAATGGCCCAGGTGAGCGATACAGGCTCTTGAGAGCCTCTTGTTTTTTAGCTCATCAAGCTATAGCATGGGTAAGCTTTATGCCGTCACTTGGCATCTTGTGTCTGACAGTGGATGGTTTGTCTATCCATCATAAACTTTTCATTCATTGATCTTCTCCTGTGAAACCAATGGGCCATTGGGAACCAAACTTGGTCACACTAGTTTTTGGGTGGTCTGCTAAAAAATTGTATCCCGATACAAGTTGGCAGCCAGTGGGAAGCATAGTTTAAACATTTTACCCTCTGAAAAAACATATTCAAAGATCTTCTCAGAAACTTTTAGTCCAATTAGAACCAAACTAAGTCACAATTTTCCTAAAATATTCCCTTTAAAAAAACGAATACAGCAGATCCTCACCTCGTCCAAGATGACTGCCAGCCAGGAACGTAGTTTAAAATTGGAGCCTATTAGAATAATTTGATCTCTGAAATCACTTATGCCATTGGAACCAAAGTTGATAAAAACAGTCCTTGGATGGACTAGCAAAGAATTTTTTGTCTAGCAGGATTTCATCCAGTCCAAAGTGGCCACCAGCTAGGAGCATAGTTTAACATTGGACCATATTGGAAAGGTTATTTATATCTCTAGTAAGCCATGGTCCAGGTGAGCAATACAGAATCTTGAGAGCCCCTTTTTCTTATCATTTGTTGTTTTTATTGATCTAACTTAATTGACTTTACTTTCACTTTTCTTTGCACTCTGTTGTTGTTGTACTTCACAACTAAACTGAATCTCTACATTTATTGAAAATAAATGTAATCTTCATCAGGCATTTTTTAAAATTTCTATCTGCACCTAGTTCTTTTGTCAGTTTTTTACTAGTAAATTAAAGGTAAATAGGGTAAGAGTAGTTAGCAGTGGTTGTTTGTGTAAATAATATCTTTATTAATGTCTTAAACTTCATGTCAGTTAGAAATGTAAAGTTAGGTATTATTGTTATGTTCTTAACCAATTACAATATAATATGAGACTGCTATGAAGTGGAATGAAAAATTTCACAGTCTTTTGCATGATCATTGAATTTGCATTTGGTATACCAAATCATTATTAACAATTTGTTTTCCCTAAGTTATCGAAAAATTTTTAAGTCTGGTAAAATTCAATTATTGAAATTTTGCCCTACTATTATTAGGTAATCTGTTATATTAAATATGAAATGTAACGAAAAATATATTTCAGCAAAATTGACCAGAAGTCATTATTGAAAAAAATTACCTAGTTTATAATATTTTCATAGTTATAATAGTCTATGAATATGGTTGAAATAATAATCCCTAATTAACAATACAATACAAAAATATTATTTTATATGCAGCTGTTTTATTTTACAACTGTAACCAAATTACACATTTAATCAAAAGATTTAAATAATTCTTCCATAGATTTTATTTCTGAGTCAATACCACAGAACTAAGACAATATCACCCTCACTCAACCAGAACTATTTATTTTTGCGATTTACTAACTTTACAACATTGACAAAATAGTACACAAACACCACAACATAACAATTGAATGTACGTCAAAAGGAACAGGAACTTTGCTAATGTATTTAAGTTTTGGAAGTATTGAAAATAGTATTTTACATAAACATCTGTATAACTTACACTCATGTAAGAAATTCTTCATACTATTCTTTTATTTTCTGCACTCCTGTTAAGAAAAGACAGATTTTCTTACAGTCATAACTTTTACTGCTGTCATGATAGAAATTTTTTTTCTTTAAATATTTTAATGTAATACATTTGTATAGTCTGCAACATGAATATTTTTCTCTGTAAATGTATTTTATTTTTAGATGAAAAGAGACCCTCATATGTTTACTGCAACCATGATCAGAAGGGCTATAGATCTACAGGCACCATTCTTACAATGTTTGAAGTATTTCCATACAATATCTGTAGGAGATTTACAATGTAAGTATATTTAACCTTTGACCTCAGTTTACAATTATCAGAAGGGCTATAGATCTACAGGCACCATTCCTTCAGTGTTTGAAGTACTTCCATACAATATCTGTAGGAGATTTACAATGTAAGTATATTTAACCTTTGACCTCAGTTTACCGTGAGATCTACAGGCACCATTCCTTCAATGTTTGAGGTATCTGTAGGAGATTTACTATGTAAGTTCCTGGTTTTGCTATGTCCACCCTTTTCATGAATTTGCCATTTCATAGTTTGACCTAACATCAATAGGAATTCCCTCAAACATATTGAGAAAACTTTCTATGAGTTTTTCAAAACCAATAGAAACATTGGAAAAAGCTTTTTTGCATTTTTTGCATAAAAACCCAATAAATTAAATACCTTGTATCAAAATCATTCAATATAATGCTATGAGGTATTTATTAGATCTGATTGTGGGACTCTTAACACTGCAAGGTAGACAGAATTCTTCTGCCACTATGGTGCAAATATTATGTATTTATCGTTGATTTTAACTGTGAGCTTTTGTTATCACTTGGCATCCGTCGTCCTTCTGTCCGTCATCCTTCCATGGCTGCCAGCATTGAACAAAGTTTAACATTGGACCCTATGAAATGCTCAGGAATATGTTGTAAATCACTTTTGAATATCATTATATTTTCAACCTCAAAGGCCACAAAATACTACCCATGACTATGTTATAAATAATATCTATATTATTGTATTTTTAGCCACCATGCCACCAGACACTACACAAGATTATGATATACATTTGGCTCATGCTGTCAATGATTTACAGGAGTTTGACAAAGGCAAGACTCTAGGTAAGTGACTTNAAAAACCCAATAAATTAAATACCTTGTATCAAAATCATTCAATATAATGCTATGAGGTATTTATTAGATCTGATTGTGGGACTCTTAACACTGCAAGGTAGACAGAAGATTGCTTATTTCGTTCCGATCCGTTAAAAAACATGGCCGCCAGCGCGGAACTTAGGTTTAACATTGGACCCTATGGGAAAAATCACATTTTCATCTTTTCCTCTGAAACCACTGAAGCAAATTCAACAAAACTTTACAGGATTGATGTGCTAGAGGTCCTCCAGTAAGAATGGTAATTTTGTTTGGATCCGATAAATAACATGGCCGACAGCGCAGAACTTAGGTTTAACACTGGATCCTATGGGAAACATCACATTTTCATCTTTTCCTTTGAAACCACTAAAGCAAATTTAACAAAACTTTACAGGAATGATGTCCTAGAGGTCCTTCACTTAGAATGCTCATTTTGTCCCGAATTGATATTTAACATGGCAACCAGCGAGGAACTTAGGTTTAACATTGGACCCAACGGGAAAAATCACATTTTCATCTTTTCTTCTGAAACCGCTGAAGCAAATTCATCAAAACTTTACAGGAATGATGTACTTCAGGTCCTTCACTAAGATTGCTCATTTTGTTCCGATCCAATAAAAAACATGGCCGCCAGCACGGAACATAGTTTAACATTGGACCCTATGAGAAAATCACATTTTCATCTTCTCCTTTGAAACAACTAAAGCAAATTCAACCAAACTTTACAGGAATGATGAATGAAAGGTCCTTTACAAAGATTGCTCATTTTGTTCCGACCCTTAAAAAACATGGACAACAGCACAGAAGATAATTTAACATTGGGCCCGTATGGGAAAATCACATTTTCATCTTCTCCTTTGAAACAGCTGAAACAAATTCAACCAAACTTTACAGGAATGATGTACAAAAGATCCTTCACTAAGATTGCTCATTTTGTTCCGATCCGATAAAAAACATGGCCGACACCACAGAACATAGTTTAACATTGGACCCTATGGGAAAATCTTATTTCATCTTCTCCTCTGAAACAGGTGAAGCAAATTCAACCAAACTTTACAGGAATGATTAACTAAAGGTCCTTTATAAAGCTTGCTCATTTTGTTCCGATCTGATAAAAACATGGCAACCAGCACGGAACATAGTTTAACATTGGACCCTATGGGAAAATCACATTTTCATCTCCTCCTCTGAAATGGCTGAAGCAAATTCAACCAAACTTTTCAGGAATGATGAATGGAAGGTCCTTTACAAAGCTTGCTCATTCCATTCTGATCTGATAAAAAACATGGCTGCCAGCATTGAACAAAGTTTAACATTGGACCCTATGGGAAAATCACATTTTCATCTTCTCATTTAAAACCTCTTAAGCAAATTCAACCAAACTTTACAGGAATGATGTACTTAAGGTCCTTTACAAAGATTGCTCATTCCATTCTGATCAGATGAAAAACATGACTACCAGCAAAGAACATAGTTTAAAATTGGACATAATGGAAAAATCACATTTTCATCTTCTCCCCTGAAACCGCTGTAGCAAATTTAATCCAACTTTATAGGACTGATGTACTAAAGGTCCTTTACAAAGATTGCTCATTTTGTTCTTATTTGACAAAAAACATGGCGGTCAGCACAGAATGTACATTTTAGTTTACATTGGACTTTATTGGAAAAATCACATTTTCATCATCTTCTCTGAAACTGTTGAAGCAAATTGTATTGGAATGATGAGTAGAAGATCCTTTGCAAAGTTTACTCATTTCAATAGGACAAAAAAACACATGTGCTAATAGAGAACATAGCTAAACATTAGAACTCCACTGGTAAAAAAAACATCATTTTTGATCATGCATGGCAGAGAAGTATTTTGTCAGGTGAGCGATACAGGCTCAGTCTCTGAGCCTCTAGTTTCTATTTGGACTTTTATTTTTATTTTTTAAATTTTGCTGTAACAGCAAAAATTATTTAAATAAAACTAAAAGTCCAAATAGAAAAGTTAAACCATTAATAGGTAATATTTGCAACATAGAGGCAGAAGAATTCGGTCTAACTGCAAGCGACCTCCTTTGTGCACAAAGGAGCACAAAGTAGCACAAGAGACATGAAATGCTCAGGAATATGTTGTAAATCACTTTTGAATATCATTATATTTTCAACCTCAAAGGCCACAAAATACTACCCATGGCTATGTTATAAATAATATCTATATTATTGTATTTTTAGCCACCATGCCACCAGACACTACACAAGATTATGATATACATTTGGCTCATGCTGTCAATGATTTACAGGAGTTTGACAAAGGCAAGACTCTAGGTAAGTGACTTGTATATAATGATATAATATATTTAGTTTAATTTGATGGTTCTATAAATGTTGTAAAGGAACATTTGGTGTTTTATAATGATCACAAAGCAAAAATACTTTTAGGTTATTCATCAACCAAGAAATTTTATTTCCTGTTTTCTAGAACAAAAATATGGTTGCTTTCTACTGGTGATATAAAGGCATTTGATTCTCAGATTCTTTTTATATTGACAAAAATAGAACTGCCTATTCCACTTATGCAGATAAGGATTTGTCCAAATACTGGCTATCTTGTATAAATTGTTTTGTAAAATGTGAAGTTTACTATGTAAAATTTCAACATATCAGTCATCACACTTGTTATGGCCCAGCATTGAGATTTGCATGCCAAAAGATTTTTTTGCCATCAATTTTTTTTTGGCTTGTATATGTTTTCCATCCATCCACTTCCTGTTTGCCAATACTTTGATTTTTGTCTGGCCTGCAATGAAAGGCACGGATAGCGAGACATATGCGTACAAAGCGTACAAAGTATGACGCCGACGGCGGCGGCAGTGATGGCGTAAACTTTCATGTTAAGTTTTTGTGATTAGGTCACTTTCTCAGTAACTATAAGTGGTAGGTCAATCGATTTTTGGTATATAGGTTGGTCTTGAGTAGTACATGGCAGTCTGCTGTATGGCTTTTGTCTGTGACCTCAATTTCATGATCCAGATATTGTGTTAAGTTTCCTAGTATCTGTTAATGTAAGGTCAAAAATATTTGGTATGTGGGTTTGTTTTAGATGGAAGGTGACAGCCTGCTATTTTGGCTTTAGCCCTTGACCTCATTTTCATGGATTAGTGAACATGTTTGGTTTTTCAGTATCTATCAGTGGTAGGTCACTAATATTTGGCACTTTGGTTTTTGGTGATATGTGACAGTCTGCTATATTGTCATTTAATCTAATTTCACAGTCTAGCAAACATGTTAAGTATTCTAATTTAGGCAGTTTGAGTTTTTACATCAATTTTGCGACCAAGTAGGGACGGGCGAGACATCAATTTTGGTCCACACTTGTGAACTATAAGCCAAGTTTTTGCTAAAGATTTTTTTACTTGTATTAGTTGGAATATTTTGAAATTTCTAATGAAGCTTTGAAGTGACGAGTTGTATTGTTTAAGCAATTTTAAGGTTTGTAGACCGGTTACATCTTTTTGACTATTCTTTGATTTTTAACTACTAACAAAATTTTTGTCAAGGATTTCTTGGCTTGTAATTGTGGTTATGACTTGAAATTTTGTCTGATGCTTGGAAATTATGAGTTGTATTGCTTAAGCAATTATATGGTTGGTTGGTCGGCTACCTCTTTTTGCCTATACTTCATTTTTTATACAAACAAAATTTTCGTCAAGGATTTCTTGACTTGTATTGTAGGAATTACTTGATGATATTTTTTCTGCAGCTAGGAAATGATGAGTTGTATTGTGTCAGCAATTTTCGGCTTTGTTCCATAACTTTCCTGTTTGCCGATTCTTTGATTTTTAACTATAAACCAAATTTTCGTCAGGGTTTCTTGACTTTTATCAGTGGGAATTATTTTTTATTTAGTCTGAAGCTAAGAAATGAAATTATTTGGTAAAACTTCAAGAAATCACTGTGTCCAACAAATTGCTGTATCGAATTAATAATCACCACTTATTATGTCGCCCCAGATGTAGTCGGGGCGACATATTGTTATTGTATTGTTTCTTCTTTTTATAATGTCGCCCCAGACGTAGTTGGGGCGACATATTGTTATTGTTCCGTTTCTTCTTTTTCTTATTCTTTGTTATTATTATTATGTCGCCCCAGACGAAGTCGCGGAGACATATTGTTATTGTTCCGTTTCTTTGTTATTATGTCGCCCCAGACGAAGTCGGGGAGACATATTGTTATTGTTCCGTTTCTTTGTTATTGTTTCTTTATTATTATTATTTTACTTCCAACAATTTTTGTCCACAGTCTTCTCATAGTTTGCCTGACCCGAATCACTTGATACTTGGCACACACCTGAACCACCATGTGAAGTTTTGCATGACGGTGAAAAAATTTTCAAAATGGCCGCCATTTCCAAGATGGCCGTCATTTTACGTTGAAAAATGGAAAATTAAATATCTCAGGAACTGTATTACAGAATTCGTTCATATTTTGCATAAATGTTCAATAAAATGAGAGGAAGGATTTTATGTCCAAAAAAAATCAAAATGGCCGCCATTTTCAAGATGGCCGCCATTTTACGTAAAAAAATATCAACTCTCTCCGATTTCAACGAAAATTGATTTCTAGGTAGATTTTGACACTGCGAAAAAGATGCAATGGAAAAAATTTTCAAAATGGCTGCCATATCCAAGATGGCTGCCAAAATACGTTGAAATCAGACAATCTTGAATTTTCCCGCCTCTTTTGGCGGCCATTTTGAAAATGGCAGTCAACGAACAATTTTTAACATCAGTTTTGAAGTTGCCACATCAATACCTATTTGGAAACCAAATTTCATTGAAATCGGACAATGTTGAAATTTCCCGCCTTTTTTGGCGGCCATTTTGAAAATGGCGATCAACGAACAATTTTCAACACCGGTTTTGAAGTCGCAACATCAATATCTATTTGGAAACCAAATTTCATAGAAATCAGACAATGCTGAATTTTCCCGCCCTTTTTTGGCAGCCATTTTGAAAATGGAGGTCAACAAACTATTTTCAACACCAGTTTTGAATTCGCCACAGTAGGTAGATTTTGACACTGCGAAAAAGATGCAATGGAAAAAATTTTCAAAATGGCCGCCATTTCCAAGATGGCCGCCAAAATAAGTCGAAATTTCAACTTTGTCTGATTTCAACGAAAATTTATTTCTATGGAGATTTTGACGCTGCGAACAAGATGGAAGCATCGAATTGGCTGCCAGGGGCGACATCAGCTATTGCTTGCAATTGCAAATCTAGTTATTATTATTTTACTTCCAATAAATTTTGTCCATGCGAGTTCTCAGAGTTGCCTGAACAGAATCACTTGATACTTGGCACAAAGTTGGAACACTATGTGAAGTTATGCCTTACGGTGAAAAAAATTTCAAAATGGCCGCCATTTACAAGATGGCCGCCATTTTACGTTAAAAAACCGAGGATTCAATATCTCTGGAACTGCTTTGCAGAATTTCTTCATAATTTGCAAAGATGTTCAATAAAATGAGACGAAGGAATTTATGCAAAAAAAATTTTCAAAATGGCCGCCATTTCCAAGATGGCCGCCCTTTTACGTCAAAATTTCAACTTTGTCCGATTTCAACAAAAATTGATTTCTAGGTAGATTTTGACACTGCGAACAAGATGGAATCGTCGAATTGGCTGCCAGGGGGGACATCAGCTATTGCTTGCAATTGCAAATCTAGTTATTATTATTATTATTGTTCTTCCACACATTTTTGTCCGGACTATTTTGGGAAGACTGTTTGAGGTAGGCAAATGAAACTTGGCAGGAAGTTAGATCACCTTAACGAGAAGTGCAGGCTACGAAAATTTTTTTCAAAATGGCCGCCATTTCCAAGGTGGCCGCCATTTTACGTCAAAATTTCAACGTTGTCGGATTTCAACGAAAATTGATTTCTAGGTAGATATTGACGCTGCGAACAAGACGAAAGCATCAAATTGGCTGCCAGGGGCGACATCAGCTATTGCTTGCAATTGCAAATCTAGTTACAATTTACTTTTGCTTAAAATTTCAGGATTGAATTGCAGGCCAAAAGTGAAAATGCCAGTTTTTACATGCTCTAGTTATATTTGATGTAGTTTGTGTATTATTTCAGATCTGTTCATATCCTATTGCGTACATGATGCACCCAAGGACAAGTCAAAGGTCATTCATCCAGAAGATGTCCAGAAACAGCTACTGAAAGAAGATTACAAATGGTAACTCAGTACAGCTTAAATATTTCTTACTTCATTATGAGATGTGTTTAATTGCAAATTATTGTTTGATTGAATGATTGATTTTTAATTTTAAGTTCAGCACTGTATTTGCATCATGACCAGAACTGTTTGTATTGTCATTTGATAGATAAATGTATGAAATTAGTATCATATAAAATGACGATAGATTTCTACAGATAAACAAATGAAGTTACATTTATACAATACTCATAATGTATATACAGGTACCTCTTCTACTTCTACCCAATATTCAGATTATTAGTTTGTTTTCTTAGACTTTGGGCATAAATTTTGTTGTATCAGTAAGACTTTTTTAGCTCACCTGGCTAATGCCAGGGTGAGCTTTTGCCATCACTTTCCGTCGTAAACTTTTCATTCGAAGATCTTCTTCTCTGAAACTACTGGGCCAATTGGCACCAAACTTGGCCACAATAGTTCCTTGGGTGGTCCCTTACAAAAAAGGTGTTTTTTTAGGTCTGCGCGATTTCCAAGATGGCCACCAGCTGGAAACATAATTTTAACATTGGAACCTATGTGAAAGCACTTTCAAAGATCTTCTCTGAAACTACTTAGCCAATTGCAACCAAACTTGGCCACAATAGTCCTTAGATGGTCCCTTAAAAAAAAGGTGTTGTTTAGGTCCGCGCAATTTCCAAGATGGCCGCCAGCGGGGAACATAGTTTTAACATTGGACCCTATGGGAAAACATTTTCAAAGATCTTCTTCTCTGAAACTACTGAGCCAATTGGTGCCAAACTTGGCCACAATAGTCTTCGGGTGGTCCCTTACCAAAAATTTGTTTTTCAGGATCGCACAATTTCCAAGATTGCCGCCAGCGGGGAACATAGTTTTAACATTGGACCCTCTGGGAAAACACTTTCAAAGATCTTCTTCTCTGAAACTACTGAGCCAATTGCAACCAAACTTGGCCACAATAGTCGTTAGATGGTCCCTTACAAAAAAAGGTGTTTTTTAGGTCTGCACGATTTCCAAGATGGCCGCCAGCAGGAAACATAATTTTAACATTGGACCCTATCAAAGATCTTCTTCTCTGAACCTACTGAGCCAATTGCAACCAAACTTGGCTACAATAGTCGTTGGGTGGTCCCTTACAAAAAAGATGTTTTTTAGGTCCGCGCAATTTCCAAGATGGCTGCCAGCGGGGAACATAGTTTTAACATTGGACCCTATGGGAAAACACTTTCAAAGATCTTCTTCTCTGAACCTACTGAGCCAATTGCAACCAAACTTGGCTACAATAGTCCTTGGGTGGTCACTTACAAAAAATGTGTTTTTAGGTCCGCACAATTTCCAAGATGGCCGCCAGCGGGGAACATAGTTTTAAAATTGGACCCTATGGGAAAACACTTTCAAAGATCTTCTTCTCTGAAACTACTGAGCCAATTGGTACCAAACTTGGTCACAATAGTCTTTGGGTGGACCTTTACAAATAAGGTGTTTTTCATGATCACGCTACATTCAACATGGCCGCCAGCGGGGACATGGTTTTTTTCAACAATGGACCCTATGGGAAAACACATTCAAAGATCTTCTCCTCTGAAACTACTGGGCCAATTGGAACCAAACTTGGCCAAAATAGTCCTTAGGTGGTCCCTTGCAAAAAAGGTGTTTTTCAGGATTGCACTATATCCAACATGGTCGCCAGTGGGGAACATAAATTTAACATTGGACCCTATTGGAAAACGCATTCAAAGATCTTCTCCTCTGAATGTAATGAGCCAATTGGAACAAAACTTTGCCGCAATAGTCATTCAGTGGTCCCTTGCAAAAAGGTGTTTTTCAGGTCAGTGCGATATCCAACATGGCGACCAGCGGGGAACTTAGTTTTTACATTGGACCCTAAGGGAAAACACATTCAAAGATCTCCTCTGAAACTACTTAGCCAATGGAACCAAACTTGGTCAAAATAGTCTTTATGTGGGACCCTGAAAAGAAAACTGTTTTTTTTTTTTTAGGTTCACACTTTATCCAAGACTGCTACCAGCAGGGAACATTGTTTAACATTGGACCACATGGGAAACACTAACAGAGGTCTTCCT
>MJUU01029113.1:233-31039 GCA_002080025.1 Modiolus philippinarum
ATTGAGTCATTGATTGACTGGTACTTCAATTCTTTATTTTGTTATTGACTCATTGATTGACTGGTACTTCAATTCTTTATTTTGTTATTGACTCATTGATTGACTGGTACTTCAATTCTTTATTTTGTTGTTGACTCATTGATTGACTGGTACTTCAATTCTTTATTTTGTTATTGACTCATTGATTGACTGGTACTTCAATTCTTTATTTTGTTATTGACTCATCGATTGACTGGTACTTCAATTCTTTTATGGGTAAGGGTTGATAATTTTAATTGTAAAATATGCCTAGCAAACTTGTCCTAAACTAAAACTTATGTCCAGCAGTTTCTCTTATGGAATTTGGCATTTCTACCCCAACTGAAAGACAAAAAAATTGGAACGTAGTTTTATTATCATTCTCAGATACAAAGCAAATGAAATAAAGCAAAGATATACAGATGTACAGAATAAAGCAGTTGAGATTTATCAGCCTTCAAATTGCATGCTTAAGATTTTACATGCATTGTTCTTGAACTTATTATGTTATGAGGTAGAAGTAACCTATAAATTGTTGTCAGCAATAAATAACATAGTTGTGTCAAATTAACTTTTAAATAGGAAAAAAAATTATTTTGAAAATTAAATGTACAGTTTGCAACTAAAAAACTTATCTGATAATTTTGATGTTCATTAATTGATTTCCAAATAAATAATCCTATGAAGTCTGTCAATAAATATCTAAATAAATAATCATTATAGACCTCACTGAAAAATAAATTCACAATTATAACGAATGTCGATCTCCAATACCAAAGATGTGCATAATAATCCTGTATTAACTTATAAACTCATTGACTGCCTCAATGAACAACTAAAGGGATATGGAGTAAATGTACATGGGACAAAATCCTTATAAGTGCTTGGTAAAATTAAGCAAATGGAACAACGCTTTAATTGTTGTTCTACATCTCAAAGTCACCATGGGGCCTTCAACAAAAAATAAACACTCCCACGTCGCAGTAAGTTCAAGACAACCAGTTTGAGCGGAATTCACTTGCTCAATGAAGAACAACGATACATCCATGTCTTGACTCTTGGTAATGGATGCGGCATCGTCAACAAATATAACATATCGGGCAAAGAACTCTTACAAACACTGTCATCCGTTGCCCCACAAAGGCAACCCTTTTTGCTACCTTATAGTTATACATACAATTTCTAAAATAAAAAAAAAATAACTGGAACGTTCTTTACTAACTAATAAACATTTGACTGATATGTTTCCGCAATTGAAAGTGAAAGTTAAAGTGAAAGTGCCAGAAAATTTGAATCTGCTAAATTCTTAAGTCAAAGTTCCAGAAAAATCTAATGTGTATTAATCCTTGACCATTGTTTATTGTGGACAAATTACATAACTAGGCCCAAACAATTTCATAAATAGGCCAGACAAATTTCATTATATTAAGGCCTTACAACCTAAAAATAATGCATACAATGCATATTTAGAATATTTCATGATATTTAATTACATATAGCATTAAAACTTAGTATTTGCATTGGCAAAATCATACTGTAATATTTAATTACATAAAGCATGAAAACTTAGTATTTGCATTGGCAAAATCATACTGTAAGAACTAAGAAAAAAAGAAAATACTAAAATAAAGCTCCAAACCTTGTTGCTACTGTAATGGTAGAGTATGCTAAATTATTTTATTTTAAATATTTCAACCTACGCATCAGAATGCTGCAGAGTGAAGGTATACTTAAAATAATTGGTCTATTTGTACAAATATGTAATTTAAATTTATTTGTCAATTGCCAATTGATCCTACAGACTTTGGTTCAATAATCTGATTTTTTTTATTCTAGATGAGCGCCAAAGTACCATGCATAGTTTTAGCAGCAGCCGTTGTGATTTGTTGTATATATACTACAGAATGCATCACGAGGTCAACAAGTAGGTTAATAGGTCAACAACCTCTTCTATTTGGAAGGCGAGGAATTAACCCAAATATGAACAGTTTATTTTTTGGAAAAAGATCATACGAAGCACCAACATTTGAAGATGTAAAGGACACGTGCATTTCAATATACAACAGTTGTCAAAAATATATACAATCACGTATTATGGAAATGAGTGACAGCGGGGAACAGTAGGTAAGGATAGATAGAATGAAATACAACAGATAATATTCAATTATTTAGCAATACAATTTGGCAGTTGTTAATGGACTGCTATATATCACTAGAAGGACGATTATATAGTAATTCAAAGCAGATTACAGTATACAAAGGTATGTCAAAGAGCAATACAAAACGAGCGACAATGGAAAGCTATAACCCAGTGCAAACTAGTAGATACAGGTTACAATAAACCAAATAATTGCCTTCGGAACGCATCTAGCTTTTGAACACAACACTCAATAAACACATTGACGTTCTGAAAACGTTCCACGAATGTTACCGATTCGTTGCAAGAACGTTCTGGCTTAACATTGTTGGAACGTAAAAGTGTAGACTACCAGATAGGTTGTGGGAACGTTGTGTAGAACGTTACGAATAACCAAACCAGAACTAATATGAAACATCAGATAACAAATTTGGAACCATTGTATAACTCACCTGGAACCTGTATAAAACCATGTATAAGCATTCTGAAACCTTTATAAAAACCTTTATTTAATATTTCTTGTTTCACCAATTGCATAACAAGTGACGTGTATCACTATAACAAGCAGTTGAAGCTCTTGCTGTTAAGTAGATGTTATAGTTTGATGCAGGTCACAAGATGAAAAAGGCTAAAACATGAAACATTTTGTTTATTTATTTCAAATATTATGCCAGGTAAATGTGACAAAGGTCCACTGAACAAAATCAGCAATATAGCTAAAAAAATATGTTTGATGCATATACAATTGTTGCTATAAAGTTGTTGTCGTTGTATATATCCATTTAAAACACATCTTTTTGCTTTCTTGAATTTTTTTTTTCTGGTGAATTTATTCATTAAATAATATACTGTAATATTCCCAAAATATGATAAAGCTTGTGACACGTGTATGTTCAATGTGATTGTCCATCCTAAAATTCCCTCTCTCCTTTGGCATAAAAACAGCTTCATTCGGCGAATTTTTCACTGAAAAATACCATATGAAATATTATTCTTTGCATCCACTGTGTCTTTTAATGGAATAAATAATATGTCTGTTTAATTAATTTATTTTATACAGCTTTTAGAACTTTTAGAACCTAATATGTATTTCACTCGTACCAGAAAATTTATTTACTTTTTTAATTTATACATGTAAATTAGCACATGTTGATAAGATGTTAACTCCACTGTGCCTTAATACACACATGTAATTGTATGTTTATTCGAATGCAATTTAACACAGTCAATACTTGTTTAATAAACAAAAAATTCATTTTCTTTCTAGTAATTTTCCTATATAATTATTATACTGATAAATAAATATGTGTGTCACTTAAAATGCATGCATAAAAACAATGTACAGTAGTACACAAATCCATCCTTATTATTCATACACACATATCTTGCAACAGTCGCTGAATTGATTAAAACAGAGATATATTATGTCTATGTTAAACTATGAATATAATATAAACATATGTTGTTTTTTTCTAACTTTTCAAGTATATTAAAAACAATATTACTCACATTTCTTCATTATCAATGAATCCTGTGCGTTGTATGTGTGGAATTGGCGGTTAAATGATTTGAATTGATCAACAGCTGACCTCTAACCTCTTATCTTATCTCACACACGTTGCACGTGCATTACTAGAGTAATTATATTCGGGAAGTATACAGTATCCAGATGTGTGTGAATTTTTATTAGATATATTTTTGCAAATGTGTTTTTTTTATCTATGTTTTGTACACATCTTTCCGTTATTGCAGTTTCTCTAATTTCTAGCAAATTTAACCAACGCCTGACCGATGTGATAAAAATGTTTCTCGTCACTAGTGAGAGAACAACTCGCGTGGAATTTCCCGCCAAATCTAGTCGGAACACAATCCTCGGTGTTTTACATTATGTCATTAGAGAAAAAGTTTCTACAACTTAAACACGTTAATTATGAAATTTCTCACATCTTGTTAAATAAATTTTCAAATGTTTAAAAACTCGGCAAGCCTCGTTTTCAAACATTTGCAAAATTTATTTAACTCGATGTGGGAAATTTCATAATCAACTTAGTTCTCGTTATAGAAACTATATATAATTTTTGTTTTACATAAAATATATAAAATGATAATAAATAAAATAAAATAAAAAATACACGATCCAGATGGAAAAATATTTAAATTTAAGGTAAGCAATGAGCACAGATATTATACTTACACTGATAAAATACGGGAATATGGGAAATTTGATATAGTTTCTTACGAGTTTTATTTAAAAAAAATTTATGACGATGCTCGAACGTTTCAACAACGTTCCTGTCAGAACGTTAGAAAATTACTTTAAAAAACATTCTTACAACGTTTCCAAAACATCACCTTCCTGTAACGTCTTATTTTTACGTTCCTAGTATGTTATGTTGCAACGTTACTGAAAGTTGTCATAACGTAAAAGTAAAATATAACCTTGTGAAAACCAATCCACAACGTTGTAATAACGTTATGTGTTTATTGGGCATTTCATTCAGAATAAAGCAATAGATCATCTACGATTGGTTGATATGAAATGAAATATTTAAAAATAAAACTGAATAATAGAAATATTTAAAAATAAAACTGAATAATGTATAGTCAGTTGAAATATCATAATTTAATTTTCGTTATTCTACCCCTGACCATCATATGCGATATTTTTAATGCCTAGGATGGGGATTTGAAAAATATGGTTTTTTGAATATCACCACTTTAAAGCTTAAATTAAATCCAGAAAAGCCGTTGGAACCCCATTTCTTTTCTTTTAATAAAATAAAGGTCTGTATATGTGGTTTTCATTTTCTGGAGCATAAAATTAACCTACGTCTATTTTTTTAGAATTTTGTTGAAAAGGGGAACCCCCATTCGGAAATGACGTTATAAAGTATTTGGTTTATTGTAACCTAGAGGCCTATTATACAGCAATGCAATAAAAAAATATTAAATATTATGAAAAAGCAATATTTTTACAGTACAACTTTTTGGATACCACCTACTGTATTGATATTAAAATTAAGATAGCTTTATTTTCGTATCAAAAAAGACCAATGGGATTACGTGTAGCAGACGACATTATGTTTCATTTCAGGTCTTACAAAATTAAGTATGACGATCCCGAACTAATGAAATGTTACATTTACAAAATTAACATTGTGACATTCATGAACTTATGAAATATAACATTTTCTGTAGAATTAATAGTGACATTCCCGAACTTTAAAGTGACGTCCGTCCATTGGTTACGCATTTTATCATATTACAAAACAGTATATAGGGCCGATCAAACAGCAGAACGGTTAAAAAAGAGTCGATTATGCACAAATCTAAACAGTATATAAGGGCCGGTCATATGGTTACACAAAATAACAGCTTATTTAAAGTCATTTATGAGACTTATTATTGGCAATGAGACAGGTGCCACGTATGGAGCAGATTATTTTTTCCATTCATTCTGTTGGCACATACACATTTTATAAGATATCACACTGCTGGTATGTTGGTTTGTTTTGTGTCGTTTTTGCTTATACAGGAAAAAGAAGGGAAACGGGGAATGTGTCAAAAAGACAACGACCCAAAGGGGAGTTACAACAACTCAAAGCCACCATAAGATCTTCAATGAACGGCGAGGAAACCCCTCACCCAACGGCATTTCGGAGTCGGCCCCTAATAAAGAGTAATCAAGTTCAGCGAAATAAACACCATCCTAGACTCCTATAGACATAAAGTAAACTAACTAGGAAACAGACATGACAAACAAAGGCTTAATAAATTTTTTGACTTGTTTTTGTCACGTTGTCTCATTTTGTATTATATATGAACAGCCGCGTTTTTTTATATTATTGATTTACGAATTTCCCTTTTCCCCCTTTTTGCTTCGGTATTCGTCGGTAGATTTATTCTGAAATCAGATGATAAACATTTTTTTTTTTAGTCAAGCGAAGACTTTTTAAGCAGATCAATCAAAAATTTACAAATGACGTTAAAATGACCTGTCACAAATGTGGGACGGCAGTTGCGAACTGTTCTGAAAATTTGCCTAAAAAATTATTGCAAACCTTCCTGATGTTTTAAAATAGAATTCTAAGAAGTTGCGTAACTATTAATGGTTCCACAGAAGTGATTTTGGAAATGGTTAGAATTTTATGACGTTGATTTATTGTAAATGAAGTATGTGGAGATGTTCCGGAAATTGTTAATAGAAGATCAGGATTCTTGTTCAGTCATCCATATAACAGGCTTCCAATAAATACTTTAAGAAAAGTTTAGTTGTTAGGTGTTCGTTGGCAACAAAGATCGGAGGGTCAGTTATTATGGATAGTCATGAAAGGTTACCCTTACCTATAAGTAAGCTGAAGTATATATACAGAGAGTTAATGTGGGTCGCTAAATTAAATGACGTAAATGATTATGATAAAGAAACACATGGATATCAAAATTGCATAAGCAATTATTAAAGGAATTTTATAACAATTGTGGGGCCCATTTTATCTGCATCGATGTTTGAAAAGTGGGGAATTTCATTACACAGATCCAAATCACAATAATACCATCCTTTCGGTGAAATGGACTAGGAATGAATCAAAATAAACACAAGGCAAGTACTCTTTGAACTACGTAAAAACTAAGGGTGAAAATTGGTGAAGGTCAGGTGTCCCTTTCTACATGTTCTGCACTCGCTAACTTAATTTTAGGGTCCGACATTTAATTATTACTGTAAAACAACTAAGTATTTTGAAGATAAGTTATAACTATATTGTTACTTGTACCACAATGTTATTAAATATAATCAAATATCCTGCATTAATTGTACTTAATCGTTATCTAAAGGCAAACTCCTGAAAGTCTGAATTATCAAAATGAAAAAGAAAGGAAATGGGGTAAATGTCAAGGAGACAACATCCCATATCCAGGATAAAACGACCAAACACAAAACATCTAGGGGTCACGTTTCAAAATTAAAAAAAAAACTCATTTTACATGGACCATAGGATCGTGGTATAAACCAGCCTTAAGGGTTATACCTTATGACTCCTATAGCTTATAGACGTTACGTTCATTTGTTATATATTTTTACCTGTAGATGACTCAAACTTTGGCTGAGATTTTCATTGTAATGCTTAAGAGAAATAGAATATTACCTTATTGTTTTATTTTTTATTGCAGATGAGTCAGACAGAAGACCAGCGTCTTGATTCTGCTGAAATTTAAGGACGTTCATCTATGCTGTTTCATATTCTGTAAATAAAAACATATTCGATAACGTTATGTTAAATTGATAATCAGTAAAGAAACAAGTTTCAAGATAGGACTATGTTCATATACTATACTTTTCATGGTCTCACTTTTTATGGTAGAAAATTCTTCAATATTAATATTAATGCTTCATTTACTTATAAAACAATACATCTTTAAAAGAATAAGGACGCAAAAAATTAGAGAAGAAAAATATAAGATCAAAACTTTTGAAAACACAGCAATTCAAATGTAACACTTATGGAAGCAACACAACTAAGACGAAACAAACATCAACAAGAACGGTACTAAACTAAACCATTAACAATGTGAACCGCACAAAAACCGGCGGTGTAATCAGGTGCTCCAGAAGCTGGGTGAGCAAAACGTTTACAATTAAGCATGAACCAGATATAATTATTCAAGTTATAACAAATAAAATACTAGATATTTACAAATTTGCAAATTAACGATTAATGCACATGAGACAAAGTCGCTACAACAACTTTTTATTTTTGAAGTCAAGGGTGTGTTATTTTTAACAAAAACAAAAAAAAATGAATTGGCAAAGATGCTGTTATGAATGTGAAAATTGTTTTTGAAATAATCAGCCATTGTAAGATCAGTTTTCTACACCCTTTTTGAAGTAAACTTCGCAATATGACCGTCAAATCTACCATTGACGCCATCGGGTTTTCAAATGATGTTCTGTTTTTGGTTTAATTTGAATATAAATGGAAGCAAAAAAAAAATCAGCTTAGTACAGGGTGGGAGAGAGGATAATTTTAATAAAAAATTGAATATAGCAAGTTTTCAACTAAAACCAGTGTTTCGACAAGCACCGATACGCTGACTACTGTGTTGGTGACTAACAGAATACCGAGGTTACCGTTAATCGAATTTCTGCAGATGGTCAATTCGAAACATTTTTTTACGCAGATTAAATTTAAATATTTGGAAGACAGTTAACTATATATGTGCCATGATACTAATTTTAGTAATCTTAATATGACATTTTCTCAAAATGAAGGATGACCTACAACATAAAAATTGAACAAATGTCATTTACCGAAATACAGGCGAAACAAAACGTAACAAAAAAATAATGTTATAAATTGGCAGAAAGGTAAAAAAAAACATGATGTGATGGGGTACAAATAAAATGAAAATGGTATGGAAATCGCAGAAGAATTTGAGTTGCCTTAAAAATGATTATTTCCACAAATTATGTCTCCTCGGTGTAGAGGAAAATCAATATAAGGAAGACCTATTTAAAATCTGATACATATTAACTACCTTAAAGACTTTAAAAACACAATCCAGGTACTCTTTGAATCAGATTTATGCTCACCCTTGTTTCAGTTATGATATACTTTTCTCACTTTTGAGACAGAACAGTTCCTATTTTTAGCGGTGTGAGATTTCCTTGTCTTGTACCCCCGGTACAAGACAGAATTTACCAAGCAACGTATTCTGACGTCATTGACGTCGCTTAGGAATGACGGATGACAAGAACGGCATGGTGGTAAATAAATCGTAGTTTGTGATTACAAAAGTGAGAAAATAAATCAAACACCGTTGAAAATGCAAGATTTAGAAATCTCAGACACCCCCGGGTAAGATTTCAATGGTTCTCTGACTCGGCAAGCCTCGTCAGAGAAATATTGAAATCTTACCCTTGGGTGTCTGAGATTTCTTGATCTTGCCTTTTCACCGGTGTTAGATTCATATAGTTCGTGAGAGAATATCTCGTATTGATATACTACCATATTTTTAAATTGCTACATTTATTATTTTTGTTACTTGGAAATATGTTGACAGTTTTCTTCGATCGACCTGACGAGGGCCCTGTGTTTTGTTTATATGTTCAAATTCTCCACTAGCTTCAGACACTAGTGCTTTCGTTGGTCAACGGATGACAATAATTGCAAGACCACTTTGCCTGATTAAATTTATGTTTGTCGACGATCTCTTATCTGACAGGAAAGACATCGATGTAGCATTGTTCCACATTTAGCAAAGAATTCCGCTCAAACCGGCGCTAGGGGTCAACTTGAACGTTAACCCCGCCGCAGCAGGTTTGTGCCTGTCCTAAGTCAGGAAATTCATTAAGCCTTTGTGTGTCTTGTCTGTTTTCTAGTTAGTTCACTTTATGTCTATGGGAGTCTAGGATGATGTTTATTTCGCTGAACTTGATTACTCTTTATTTAGGGGCCAACTCCGAACTTCCGTTGGGTGTGGGGTTTTCTCACCGTTCATTGAAGATCTTATGGTGGCTTTGAGTTGTTATCACTCCCCTTTGAGTCGTTGTCTCTTTGACACATTCCCCGTTTCCCTTCTTTTTTTCTATTACTTATTCTTTCTTTGTTTTTTTACTATGAGGTATGAGTAAAACTCATTGTTTAAGGCCTCGTAGGGACTTAAAGATGAAGAACAACAATAACTTGTTTCTTTACTTGGATATACAATGTATTTGTAGAGACTTTGTCTCATGTGCATTTACTCCATATCACTTCATTGTTTATTTATGGGGATTGTGTGATTATCTTCTATATGGAAAACAGTAATTGTAAAAAATTTCGGTTTATACTTATCTATGTCTATGTAACTTCAAAATATTATGAAATTCCGAGGGGGGCATGAATCACCCCCTGCCTAGTTCTTACAAATAGCTGCACTTAAATAGTTGCTTCTCCTCGATACCTTACTGTCAACCAGCAAAAACACCGACCCAGTTCTAATTAAAGTACAAAATACCAAGACAATTCACAATAAATATGGTATTTTGTTATTTACACTCTTCTTGTAAACTTTTAAACTTTACTGTTTGATATCTACAAGTTTACCCCTAAACGTCTAGACTTAAAATGTTGAGCATCTAATTTTTTCAAAATAATATTAATATTGTTTTATATTGTTCAAAGTGTTAATCGTGCTTTTACCTTTCAATAGAGCTCGCCAGTTGCTTATTACATAATTTAGTGTCAGGGTCAGCGAAAACAGAGTACTAATATTCTGTTATGCATTCTTCACCTGTCATTTTTTGTCAATTATTTGTACAAAGTCAAAAGGTACAAATATAATCCGAACAGAGTCAGTCGAAAATTTTGAAATTGTGGTGTGTTTTACTGGTCAACCAAATCCAACTAAAAAATCAAGTTTTAACACTCTTTCAGCAAATATTGATGGATTACGTTGAACTGAAAAAAAACATGAATGTCGAACGTTGAACTGCGAATGTTGAACGTTGAACTGAAAAAAAAATTGAATGTTGAACGTTGAACTGAAAAAAAATTTAATGTTGAACGTTGAAATGCGAATATTGAAAGTTGAAGTGAAAAAAATGAATGTTGAACGTTGAACCGCGAATGTTGAACGTTGAACTGAAAAAAAAATGATTGTTGAACAGTAAACTGCGAATGTTGAACGTTAAAGTGAAAAAAATATTGAATGTTGAACGTTGAACTGCAAATGTTGAACGTTGAGCTGAAAACAAAATTGAATGTTGAACGTTGAAATGAAAAAAAAATTCGTTTGAATGTTGAACGTTGAACAAGAAACCGTTGATTTCAGTACCAACCTGTGAAAATATAACACTGGAAGGCTTGTTAAATCATGGGTCAGTAAAATAAGTTTCGATTAACTACCAAGCTAGCAAACAATATTTGAATATGTGTTCAAAATATTTTTCAACTTAAAAAAAATATGTCGGGCGAATCATCTTAAAAATGTTGAAATGTTGTAGACTTTTTTTATTTCATGAAATTATTCAAAAGTATGAATGTAAAATTTGGTTTTTGAAATTTCAGAAAACTCTGTTCCAATACACACTCTGTTCAAAAAACGTTTATAGCAATGTTGTAAAACATTCCAAAACAGCATTTCCATGTACAGTGAACCGTATGTTGTAGAACATTTCTTCTGTTTTTACCCAGTAGTGTGTATTTCGGTGCTAACCCGAAACTCCAATCATTTGGAATCTTGCAATCTCTAAATTTTAGAAAAAAGGTGTATAAAACCATCAAGTATCTTCCTTTTAAAAAGCTCCGTCTTTAGCCGATTTTGGCTTTATAGGTTTTCTCTTCTCTTTCTTTCTATTAACGGTTCGAAATCGTGCCACCATGTGTATTGTCTTCATGTTGTAAAAGTACTAGTCTTGATAAGTAGGATTTTTTTCTAAATTGAGTTTTACTGCGAGTCTTTTTGGGCATTTATTTTTCAGCCATTCACCACACAGGAAGGGTTGGATCCAAAAAACCGAGTTTATCCCCATTGCAATTTTTCGCCTGTCTCAAGTGAGGAATATGATGGTCATTGGCTTGTCCGTTAAGTTTCTTGATATTCGGGTTATTGAATGTGGTTTGTATGTCGATTTATTCACTTTTTTTCCTTTTTTTTTGGGGGGGGGGAGGTCTTCTACGGCTTGCTATATGATGTGAGGTTCCTCACTGTGTAGAAGACCACTAGATGCTTTGTTTTGGGTCGTTTTGTCCAGGGGATAGGATGTTATCTCCTTAACATTTACCCCATTTCCTTTCTTTTTCATACCTACATGTCATATCTTTCAAGAGTCGTGAAGATGTAGATTTTCAGCTAATTTCATGTTTGCGGATTTGAAATATTACCGGGTAAGACTTTGACATGGATTGATTCACTGACAGTGTGATAGGTGCCGTATACAGAGCAAGACATGCCTACCCATCCGAGGCAAATGGTGTCACTGTCAGTGTTAATGAGAGATCACCATCTAAGTGCCATAGTTTTAATGTTGTTTTCTGTGTTTTTGTAGAAGTCGCATGTCTTTGTTTTGTTTTTCTGTTTTTTGATTTTGAAATTTGTAAAGTTTGTGAGAACCGAACCGTAAATCCGAAACGAATAATCCAAGGACAATGGCAACATTGGAAAAAGCAAAGAAATAGAGACACAACATGAGTACGACACAGAAAAGAAAAATGAAGACACACACACACACACACACACATATATACAAAGATGAACAATATTGACCCAATAAAAACATGGGTGAGATCAGGCGGACCGGTAGAGTAAGCATCTCCTGCTTCCTGTAAGACACCCGCCGTGTTGAACATGAACAATCCGGTAGTAAAGTCAAATCCGTTAGAGAAAACAACAATTAAGCTTTAAAGCTCTGTTGGAAACAGATATCCCATAGCGGTCCACAAAATGGTAATGTTGACAGTTAAACCTCTCTAGGGTTTACTTCAAGTTTTGGGTAACATACCCTTGTTTAAGTAGCCTATTTGTGGGCGACCAAACTCTATCAAGGAAGTCACTGTATCGAACACAGGCTTTTGAATAGCGAATGAGCTTGGAGATGTTATTTTCGTATATACCGGCGCTGTTGGGATTTTGCTACAAAGAAAAGGGAAGTTGACTATTGGAAAAAGGAAGTCATTACGTTTGTCGTACAGCTTAGTTTGAAGTCTACCTTTGTTGTCAATTTCAAGATGAATGTCAAGGAATGAGGCCAATGTGGAAGTGTCTGTAGTATCCTAAATTTCTAGCTCTTTTGGGATGATCGGACGAAGAAAATCACCAAAACGAGATTGTTTATTGACAAAATATCATCTATATAACGGAAGCTAAAATTTAGGATTTTTTAATCTTTATTATGAAGAAGCCCTTTGATGAATTCAGCCTCATAAGAATCGAGAAACAGGTCGGCTAGGAGGGGTTCACAGGTTGTGCCCATTGGAATTCCGATAGTCTGTTGAAGAACAAGCCCTCCATTCTGGACAAATATATTGTTGATCAGAAACTCTAACATTTTAATCACTTTTTGTAACTAGAATTATGGTCCTCTAGGTGGTGTATGTCCTTTAACCATGATAAAACTGAAATAATGATATTTTTAAATATGAAAACAGATTTGAATTTAAATTTTTCAATTAACGGGAAAAATATCCCAATAAAATCTGCCTACAAACATCTTGGAATAACTCTATCTCAAGATGCCAAACCACCATATTGATTTTGTATTAAAGAATATAGCCAAACACCTTAATGTGTTGAGAATACTTAAATTCCAATTTGGAAGAAATAATTTAAACAAATTATAATTAGTCATTTAGTCTATATTAGACCATTGTTCGAATATGGCAGTGAAATACGAGACAATTGTGGTTTGAATAACTCAGATAAGTTAGAAAAACTGCAATTAGAGGCAGCCAGGATTGTCACAGGTTTACCGTCATTTGCTTCTATTGACTCCTTGCATAACGAAACGGGTTAGAAACCTCTTCTTGAAAGACGTAAACGTAGAACACTACAACTTTTACATAATATGATGTCTTGGAATGTACTTTCATACCTCAGTAATCTTATTCCACCGACTGTCCAAAATACTTTTGTTTATTCCTTCGAAATGGACAAGATTTAATACTACCATTTTGTAGACTCTCAATCACAAACGAATCGTTTATTCCTTCCATAATAAGAAAATGGAATAAGTTCGATTTAGCTACTCACAGCTTACAACCTTTATCGAAATTTAATATTTTACGAAAGGATATGGAGTAAATGAACATGAGACCATAACACATATGTTAACTCTAACTGCAATAATTTTAATGAGCTGTATGGCCATTTCGGAAATTCATTCCTCATCAGCAGCACTAGAACCCAAACAAAGGCAATCCTAATTTCAAAAAGTGTTTAAAATGCATAAAACCAAACGAAATCCGAGTAATCAGTAATATTAAATATAGTTAAGGACAAAACTACGATGGAGGGAGTTAATCCTTAGGTTTTAGAATTTACATAAATTTAGATAATAGTAATTGAACAAAGTGTACACACGAGATATTATCTCATGTACAAGTACACCATATCTAAGAAAAATAAAGAGCATACATCTCTACATACATCATTCATTAAGAATGAATTAAAAGAGATGTCCTTAAAAGTCCGACGTACTTTTTATATGGTCCTCGTAAATTGAATATAATATTGACACAATTACGATGTTCTGCTTCTTTTCTCAACTTTGATTTGGCTATGGATAATATCATAATAAACCCAACTTGCACTTGTGGTGCATCCCGAGAGGATGCCTACCATTTCTTTCTTTTTTTTCTTTTTTTTTGAGTGTACCAAATATAATGAAATACGTCATCACTTGCTTTCAAAACTTAATCAGTTGCAAACTGAGCTTGAAATTAATATCAAATTATTTTCATGTGGAAATAGTGATTATTCAACAGAACTTAATATTGCGATATTTGATGAAGTTTATAGTTATATAAAAAGTCGAAACGGTTCCTCATTGTTTTATTTAGATTATATTTCTGTCAACGAGTCCACGATTATGATTATAGCAAGTCTATTTAAAAAAATCTACATATTAAGTAATTGTTTAAATCTGTATGGATGATAACACTTTGCACTGCCTCTAAGGCTATCGCATATCAAGTCGAGCTTACACCCTCGTCCTATTCCAAAATGAAGCAACACTGAACATGCAGCTGCAGGAAATGGTTTCAATAAACAGTTTAATTTGCGGAAATTTATTTCAATGTCTTTCAGAATGAATTGTGACTTTTAGATCAATATAAACAACAATAAATGTCATTCCACCGCACAAAATGTGTGGTAATTAAAGTACAATTCATGACAGTAGTTTTTTTTTGTCATTAAACCGTGGTCTAGCTTTTATATTAGAATTTAAACCGAGGTTTGAGCATAAAAAATCTTGAATTATCCCCATTCAAGGGCAGAATATGGATTCTGTTGTTGTGAAATAACATCGGAGAAAAATGGCGTTCTTTTTTAATTGCTATCTGGGTTTATATCATTACAATACAATATAACCAGACTTTGGAGAGCTTGGATGCCCATCTTCTCTGTCTATGATGTCCCTAATACAGAATCTGATGTTTGCAAACAATAATTTAGTTTGAATATCCGAATCAAAAGGAAAAAAATATGTGTTTTAAAAGAAAAAATACATCGCACCATCGATATATC
Source organism: Modiolus philippinarum (assembly GCA_002080025.1). NCBI lineage: Eukaryota > Metazoa > Mollusca > Bivalvia > Mytilida > Modiolidae > Modiolus > Modiolus philippinarum. The sequence continues at coordinate 15,613 of MJUU01029113.1, forward strand.
GCCATATTTGGGACAAGGGACTATTTTGGCTATAAGTGAGGGTGACGATATATCGAGGAAAGGTGTAATTTTGTTGAAAAATGGAACTTAAAAAATTGAATGAACCACCATTAAAGAGAAGCCGTATAAGGTAGGAACACTGAGCACTGAGCATGTATTCATGTATGTTTTTTTCTGAACAAAATTGAAAATGTCGGCCGGTCAACAATTTTCCGGTTGTTTTGCACCTGTATTGTCTTTTTGACCTTTGAATTTCGGCTCTTGACAACTCTTTTCGGTAATTTTGTTATTGAACTCATTTCAAACTTTTCGAAACTATTTATGCATGTGTTAAGTATGATGTGATTGAGTATTCTAACTGGTTGAAGTTTTATGCGAGTTATGTTAGAATCCTATATATAGTTCAATTATATTTGCATTAGGTGTACGAGCATTAGTAATTATCCTTTTTCACGTTTCGGCATATTGCATTCACATTGATTGTAAATGATAAGACAGAATCGTATCATATATATCTGGCCTTTTATCTGTGTAATAAAAGATATAAAAATGTTTTCATTTGTTACAATGACATTCTGTGATGACACATACTTATCACTCTTAATCTAGTACCTACCCACTTTATTCAAGGTAAATAAAAAGCAATTGTAATATTGAAAACTTGACAGCCCTGAACCTTTTTGATTTAATACCTAGAATGCAAACCTGTAATTTAAGGATGAAGAATTCCAATACTAGAAATTTAATATTTCAACACAAAATATTTAAAACCCTGTTTGAGCTCTAATTGCAACAGAATATTAATGAAATATATTAATTAAAAAATTAATTAAATCAATACATAAAAAGACAAACAAAATAAAGCAAACCTTAAGTAAAAAGTGCAATTAACACTGCAAATTCCAAAAAAATGACATTATCAGTTTTCGGACTTGTGCACGTTTTTGGAATTACAAGTAACAGTCGTTAAGTAGCATTGTAAAAATCTGCAAATATTAAACCAATTATACATATATTTCTTTATTTTTCTTGATTATTATTTATTTATGTCACCAAATTACAGCGACAGAATAACATTGATATATTTGAATCCCGTTGAATTGTGTAGTTTTATCCTGGGGAACGATTTAGACAATTCATTTGCAGTTCTTGACGCTAGTAGTTCCTTTTTATTGAACTGTCATTTATGATTCATTTTCTCATATGACTTTATATACTGTAAAATCTATGTTTTGAACAGTCGTTAAAATCAATTACTGTCTTGTATATATGTATTTCATTATCTTCTTCTGGAGAAATTAAAGTATTGAATTGAATTGAATTGAATTGATTAAAAAAATGCGCATTTATACTTGTGTCACTGTTCGATTCTATAACCAGCTGGAAAAGCAAAGCCATCACCATATACCCATAAACCAAAGGATGCTCCATTTGTTGTTTCTGCTATGTGAAAGCCATTAGTCACTTCTAATACAAAAGATGTAAATCTGTCCCTAGACCCATCTGGTGATGAAAAGTCATCAACTTTACCAATCTGTACAGGAACACCATCAAGTCTGAAGTTTGAAGTGTAGACAGAGAGGATGACAACAGCAATGTAACTTTTTAACTTTGGAGTTGTGAAGTAGTAATGTGGTAGGTATTTATCTATCCCTGGTACCAAAGTCATGAAAGGGTGTGGGTTGTGATTACTCAATACGTAATACTGAAGTGTTGCATTACATGACGCTGAAATTGATGTTATGTTTAAGTTCGCTACATTCGAAAACTCTGTAAATTTATCATTACTCTGGAATGAACGTCTGTTGACAAGCTTCAAACCTGCGTCAAATATACTGATGGTGCATGAGCTATTGGCATAAATTCTGACTGACGAATAGTTCGTTTTTGGAAATTTGGGAATAACAAAGAGGTAACTGTAATCACGAAATGGTATTGCCATATCAGCAAACGGAGAACATCGGTTGCTTCCGTCAAATGACGTACACACCATATTTGATAGCACGGTTATCGGCCTTGATGCCGATATATACGTTCCGCTGATATCCTTTTTGTTGCTTGTATACTCGTACCAGTCTCCGATCGCTGATAAATGAATTGTCTGACGTTGTCCTGCCCGATATAAGGAAACACTTGTAGGACTATTTTCTGCATTAATCGATATAAAAGTGGCTCCATCGTGTCGTTTGGTGTAGGACGACAGCAGATATTCTGTTGAAGTGACCTCTACCGGCAGAAGGATATGGGCATCAGGGTTCTCTTCTACAGAAGAATAAAATTCAAGAAGAAAAATTTTTGTTCTCATTTGGCACTGGATTTTAAAAGATTCATATAATCCATGTGTAATCGTGTAATTAAATATGAACAGTCCTGATTGGTTAACAATAGGTACATTAAAGCTTTTCAGTATGTTTGTTAGACCATAAATGTAGCATTTTCCATCTTTGACTGACGTAAATATCAGATGGGCGTGATCAATATTTGCCTGTGTCCTGTAGAAAAATGATAGTCCCATTGGTTCTGAAAAATAAAAATTAATATCAAAGAAAGTTTTTATGTCACTCAATTAACGCAGCTCCTTATATGTTAGGAGAAAGAATAATCGGCCGAAAAACTTTAAGTTATATACAGTTTTCTGAAAAGAAAACCTACAATTTATTTACATTTATTTCAAATTTAATAAATATTATGACCCATTGTTTATTCTTCTGTAATGTTTATTGTGCCAACATCTCACTGTTTTGTAATGTCCAGTTTTCTGACAATATATTTGATGAGTACCTTGTGCTTATTTATTTTTTGCATTTGTTAACTAGCTTGAAACACTGTTGCTTTTGTCATGCAACAGATGATAGTGATTGTAAGTGATTTTTCAGTTTGTTGACGTTCCCGCATCCATAGCCAGCAATAACATGGATGTAGCGTTGTTTGACATATCGTGAATTCTCGGTGGTTACATGACGAGACATACAAACCCTATTCGGCTCAAATTCAAACCGGTGAACTTACTATGAGTTACTGGCCAAACTCATTGATGAATAAACAATGCTAGATGTCAAACATCGATTCAACAAACAAAAATAGAACTGGCAAAGTGCTCTTAAAATCACGGTCATCCGTCATCCGACAAAACACTAGTATTCTAAGCTAGTGGACAATTACAACATAAAGACAAACACAGGGCTTCCGTTAAGTCGCTTGTTACCAAATAGTGAGATGTGGGTACTTTAAATAGTTGGTAAGATTTCAAAAAATATAATAGAATAAAATGCCAAAATTTGAAAAAATTAGAAATTCTCGTTGGAACTATACGCCATAACTGAAATATATAGAGAGCATACGTCGCGCGGGGAATCTCTTTATTGACTCCACATTGCAGGAGAGATTACTTAATCCAGTCTTAAATAAACAATGAAAAGATATGGAGCAAATGTACATGAGACAGAGTCTTCTAGTGGCGGTACCAAGTCCGGCTGTCCCGAGTTCCTATCGTCGTCTATGTTTGTCTTTTGTCTTATATGTGTTTTTCTTGTGTAGTTCCCTTGCAAATTGTTGCATGTAATTATAATTTTCAGCCATTGTAGGTATTTCCCGTTATCCATTTTTTAACATTTAAAATGCATGGCCAAAAGTATCAATTGAACAACTCTTCTATTCTTGTTTTTCATCGTGAAACAACGGCAGTAGAATACCGAAGGAACAAGGGAAGCGAAGACTACAAAAATCGAAATCCGAAGATATGGCAAAATCGGCAAAAGAGAAAAACAAAGACAAAACAAGGGCGTGAGACAGCTACAAGCACGGGAATAAAAAGACGTCATTAAAAACTAAGGCACTAATAGTGTGAATTCCCATGAAAACCGGGAGTGACAGCAGGTGCTCCGGAAGGTTTAGCATGTCCTGCTTGAAGTCACCCATTCCCGCTCCTAGGATGTACATGTGAACATGACCATCTTGTTTTGTTTGTTTTTTTTTTGCTTGTTCATAACGAGAATCGAAAACCGGTATGCTGCATTACCGTGTACCTTATATGTACCTCATATGATGGTTTTGTAACAATTACGCTAACCCATGATTTGAAATGGTCCATTCCGATTCCTGCTCAATGCCCATAGAGATTCAATTGATAGAGAACTTCCCTTATGCTCGGCTACGACCATTTTTAATAACACCTTTTCTCAAATGACGGGTGATACATACATTGCAGAATACATTCACAGTATTATGAACAAAGACAAAACAAGGACGTGAGACAGCTACAAGCACGGAAATAAAAAGACGACATTAAAAACTAAGGCTCCGGAAACAGGAAATACCTCCTAGGTCTGACTCCTTACAGAGTATTATGCTATAGGTCTGATTCCTTACAGAGTTCACATGGACATGTCCCCTGTTAGTTCTCACATAATAAGAAATACTTAAAACCCAGGATATGTCTACCTTACGCACTCCCTATGGAGGTCCAGATTATTACCATGTTATTTTTCGGGGATGATGTTTTGACAAATTGGAGTTTTATACTGTTCCGCAGTATGTATTGTACAACTTCAGAAAATACTTATTACACCGATGTCTCTGATGGGACATCCTACTTTTTTCTTTACGTTTTTTTCTATTTTTATTATTATTATCTTTTTTTTTTGGTTTGTTTGTTTGTTTTTTTGTTCTGTTTTTTTCAATCCTTTTTTGTGGGAGGTGTTATTGTGATAATCCTTTCGCTCATTGACATTTTCAAATCACCATCCTTTGTAAGGCATAATTTTGTCGGCAGTATGTCTAAGGGATAGTTGCTCTTTGGTGTATAACACTGAGATATAAATTTGCCCTTAATACCAAACATGGATATTTAATCCATGTAAAGAACTTTAAAGTTTAATATGAACAATATATTTACCACAATCTCCACAGGTTTGACGACATCCGAGAGATTTAGGACTGGCAGATTCACAAATATTTGAAATTTTCACCGCTTCCGCACAATCGGCTCTTGTATCTAGACAATAATCTACCAATTCTGTAATAAACAGACTACTTCTATTTATACAATACCCAGTACAATTAGAAATGTGTTAAATACCTTATGTACATAACATTGTAATGCTTCAAACGATACCAATAATCATATGGTTTTTCAAACTGTTATATTTCTCTCTCATCAAGGTTTTATATAGCAAGGTTTCTTCTCTTCTTCTTTTGTACCACAACCTTGCCATAAGTGCATATCATTAGTTCGTAACAAACGAGGTAAACAAGACCTTTACCTTGATTGTCAATATCTTTTTTATTCTAAAGCATAAATTTTCTTCAGGTCCACTGATTAATTGTTGGTTAGTATATTCATCAATTATCGAGATAATTAAGATAAGTATAACATGGGTTTGGATAAAACATGAACTGCTTTTTTCGTTATTATGGTATCTGTTCAATCTGTACTGATATGACATTAGTTGTCGAAACGTCCGGTGCGACTAAATTAAAAGTAACGTCAAAATTTATAATATGAACACAATCCAAGTTTGGAATCACATATAAGTGCTGATAATGTTGCTGTTAATCGAACGAAACATATATATATCCCGACCTTTTAAGGCGTCGGTATAAAATACTTACGTGGCTGTGTAGAAGTAACTGGTGTTGACGTTGGTTCAAGTTCCTTCGCACAATCACTGTTACATAACGTATCTGTACAACATTTATTACATAGGTTTGTACTCCGTTTTCCTACGATAGGATGCGAGTTAATATAGGACGGACACACCTAAAAAAGAAGTAAGATTATTAGTCACATTTGATATATCAATTCCTACGATAGTATGTGAGTTGATATAGGACTGACAAGCCTGAAAGAAATGTCAGATTATAATTCAGATTTGTTGTATTAATCTTTAATACGAGAAAGAATCATTTATTTATTGTATAACAACATTATATTTTCCTAAGAAATAACTGAATATTGAAGTTAAAAACTTTAACTTTATGCAAATGGCCATTTGAGAAACTTATGCATCTTCAGTGCATATCAAATGAAACTATTTGGAAAACTATTAACCGAAAGATGCAAATAAGCTGGCAGACAGCAATAAGCCAAGGAAAGCCAATATCGGCTTAGGAGAGAGCTTCCCACAAGCAATCAAAAGTAAGTGTGCAATAAATTATCTTATTAGTTTATTATAATGTTATTTGTGTAATTGCTTTGGTTATTTGACGTCACGTGACGTCCTATGATGTTTTGTTAACCTGGTATTTCAATAAATATGACATGGCGTTCTATGTTTGGGGACGCCAGGCTTACAACATATTTATATCCTGGCACACTGAACACTTTATCCAAACAAGAATAATGCTGTAAAATAATAAAACAATTATAGCATGGCACGTTCGGTTAATATATGGATTTATAGACTTGATTACAGTTAACTGACCTCTGAGTGCATCCTCTGTCAACATGCTCTAATCAAATCTATAAATCCATGTATTGACCTCATCGCCATAGTAGTAGTGCAAAAACGTTTAAACCTTTTGACGTTATTGACAACTAAATTCACCTCTCTTATGTTTTGATATACAATGAATAACTAAATACCGACGTAACTGTGAATTTGAATTCTGCATATGCGCATTTCGACAACTTATGTCTCTTCAGTGCAGATGAAATCTAAACATTTGGAAGACCATAAACTCAAAGATGATAGAAAACTGATAGAGAACAAATAATCAATATGATCAACAATTAAAGGATTATTGCATGAAATTATTCTCCGTTGAATTTATATTGAACTTAGAAGTTCCATCAAAACAAAATTCTTTTGGAGACAATATTCATGAAATAACTCAATAATATGATATCAAAGAGAATGCATTTTTTAAAAGGGTGTTATGCCTTGCCGGTATGGGTTTCTGTGTTACAGTTTTAGATAGTATCGAGTCCTACCGTAATTAATTTATTAATTTGACTTTCGAGTAGAACGAGTAGAACGACTAAACCTCTAAAAATTTGAAACCCACTGATATATTGATCGATCAATTTCAATTGGAACATTATAATGGAAGACTTGACATAGCTACATTTATTTCTAATTTTCAAAGTAAAGAGTCTGTAAGTCTCGTTCAATTTTGTAACATCGGGTGTATAAACTGTACCCGGAAGTTGCATTTTGCACAAAGATGTATGACGTTTCAAGCACAAAATTGAACGGCATAATTAGAAAACGTTTTTAAATTTCAATTTTATCGAGAAATATCGGTATCACATGACGAGACTTACAGACGCTATTCAGTTTTGAATCTCAGGATTTTGTTTAGCGGTGAAGTTGCAAATATTTTAAAAGGTCAATAATGAGGTACACCTATGTATTGAAATCGTATGCTGATTATGGTATACTTTGTCAAGTTTTCAAAATTACAACTTGAACTGACGACTTCGACCCTTATACACAATTGTATTTACAGCAATGAATGGAGGTTCTATCGGGATATCAGTTTTTGTACAGTATTTATACTACTGGTCATGTCCCTTAAAAAATACAGTTCTTTTTATCTGATTTCATGCGTCCATAGACATCATTTTCATCTGAGTTCATTTATATCACTTACATGGTAATCTCTACATCCACTTGTGTAGAAGGTTTCTCCAAATAAACGTTGTTCTTCAATAAAGCAAGCCTAAAATAACCAAGTTATAATACACTTAAAATTTCAATTTTGTTATTAGAACTGAAATTCGACTGATGATGAACAATTTTACAACAACTTTAATCTTTTGAATAACATAATGATATAATACTGCAAATAAAATTTCGACAACTTATGTCTCTTCAGTGATATCAAATCGAAACTTTACAAAGACCATAAACCGAAATAGGTGTAGAACTTATATAGAACAAATAACACATAGGATTTTAATAAACAGAAAAAGTCCGATAACAATATAGCCATTCAAAATTTCCTATAATTTAGATATTGTAAGTTTTTAAATAAAACCGGTTGTCGAGCAAGCACAAAAAGTACTGGCTACTGAGTTGGTGAATATCCGTGGAGACTAACAGTTCGATCACCAGCAGAGGAATCGATCCAATGGTGTTGAATAACAAAATTCCAAAAAATGCAGTAAAATGCTGAATGAACAAAGTACAAGATCACGTTAATCAAAGTACAGAGACATTCAAAAACAAGAACACTAGAAGACGGAGACTAAAGACACGACACACTCAGAAAACACACAAACACCAAAAATACAAGAGTCAAAATTAAAGCATTAACAGTGTACACTCTCAAAAACTGAGTGACATTTGGTGTTTAAAAACTTTAAGCATGTCCTGCCAAATACACAGCACCCGTCACATAAAGATATCGTTCAGAAAGCTCTATTTGGTAGATGATTAGTTAATGTCATATTTTTACCCTCACACAAAACCATTTTAAAATTCACGAAATGTTTTTCCTCTCTTATCCTTAAACAGTATCAAGGTAAAAATATGAAAAGCTTATGTAATTCTCACTTTTGAGACAGGTCAGTTCCTATTTTTAGCGGTGTGAGATTTTTCCGTCTCACACCACCCCATGTGAGACAGCCTCGTGCATACTATGACGTCATTGACGTCATGGTGAGTCGCTAAGTAATAGTAGATGTTGAGGACAACATGGCGGCGCCGTAAGACGTTTTAAGGAGCAAAAGTGAGAAAAATAATCGAACACCGTTGACATTGCAAGATTTAGAAATTTCAGACACCCTCGGGTAAGATTTCAAGTGTTCTCTACCTCGGCGAAGCCTCGTTAGAGAAATATTGAAATCTTAACTTTGGGTGTTTGAGATTTCTTGATCTTGCACTATCACCGGTGTTGGATTCTTATAATCTCTTTAATATTCAAACAGTAACAAGGACAAATCGGTACTAGAAACATCTCTAAGTCAAAAATAAAACTAAAAGTTACAATATGATATACAACACAACACAAAAAAAATGAATTTCATTTCTTCAGATGCAATTTCAAAAACTTTTGTCTTTTCAGTGCTACTTAGAGAGCATCTGCAAAACATGTAGTATGACTTAAGAATTTTGATAGACATATGTTTTTGAAATGGCCACCGTGGCCACCGAAATAAATTAATTGCCAGATTATAAAAGAAACGCTTTTATTTATATTTTGTCAGTAAGTGCATATGGTTTTCACAACAGGAAACACGTGCAGCAAAAACCACATAGAGAACCGAATACCAGTACATATATATAATATACATGTAACCATACTGCCACGCTATTTTGCTTTTAGTAGGTTCTTAACAGTTGTGTTACGATTTCAAATTAATTTTTTTTCCAGTTTCTTTTTTGATTGATGTTGTTTTTGCTCCCGTATTCCTTAAATCTTTTTCACTCCACTCTATATTTCGTTTTCAGTATTTACAGTCTCGTGGTGACTTTCTTTTACACATGGGGTATGAAGAGTCCGATATGTTTAATATACACCAGTTTAAAACTTTAAATTTCTCTGAATTACCAATAAATGTTTCAATGTGTATATAAAGTTGGAATCTTAAAGATCGGGTAACATTAGAGTTATTTTTAATATTCAATATGATTTCTCTTGTATGAAAATGGGATATGTTGTCACTAACAATATGGCATCCACTCAAATGGAATGCGGCTCAATATTCAAGATATAAACTCTCCCCATCACTTTCCATTGCTTTGTTTTGAATGTTGTGATTCTGTTTCTGTGCTTTGTGTCTGTCTAGCGTCGTTGTTTTGTGACTGGCGTCACTGTTTTCTGTGTTCTTGTTTTGGCCATGCCTTTGGACTTCGATTTTAGTAAATTTCAATCCTTTGTTCCTTCGGTATTCTACTGCTGTTGTTTCCATCATGTACTGCTTTCTTATGTATTTTGATTCCTTCAATGAAATGTTTTAGTTTTCACAGAAATACCTCTTTTTTATGTACAATGAACTTTAAACGTTAAATCTACAACTAAATTGGGAAAATGTATGAGTAGAGAAAATTAGAGAACTATTAAACTTATTCTAAAATACCTCATTATTATCACAACTGGTTATACGTTTACATTCTTCACCTCTTAGTAGACCTTTACAGTTGTAACATATATGTCCAGTTCTGTTTAAATTTCCTGTTATCATAATATACAAAAGAACGGAATTAAAAAAAAATTAAATCCAGAAATATTAGTTTAAATCCCCTTCAATTTGGTAAATTAACAGTTAACATGACATAAAAAGTATCATACAATTATAAATGGTCATGGATTTTAGGCTATTTGCAATCTAAAAAGAAGGATGGTTAAGCGAATCAAAAACTCAAAATAAGTCATCGACTTGAAGTTCAAATCTAGTAGAAGGAGATAATATTCGTTTGGCGTTATGGATATTTTGTCATCCAATTTAAGTTCTTTTTATGCAGTATAACAGTTTTTTTTTCTATTCAACTATGCTGGTGTAATAACATCGTTCCAGGTCAACGTTGAATAACATATAATATGTCTGTTCTTTGGGTAAATTGCAATGTTAGTTCACCATATTGTTTTGTTACCAACGCAGTAGTGGAGCCTGTGGTATTGTGAAACTGTTGCAATATTTTATTAAGACACTAAAACGATGTCAAGCATATTTCTTCACTCAGCTACCTTGGCTTTTGGTAGTCGGCTGATGTTTTCTGCAGGTTTTATCTGAAGTTATCGTTGCAAAATGACACAAACAGTATATCAGCTCATAACAATTTGGATGTGATGACAAATGTTAAAATAATACAGTAGTGTCATACCAACTTCACCACAACCATCTACATTACAAATATCCTGGTCACAACATTGTACACAAGTCTTTGTTGCATTCGGTCCATTCCTCTTCTGTTTGCAAATCTATTTTTAAAATGTGAAATATTAACATGCATTGAAAACATTATATACCAAGCATTTTCTCACAGAAAACATTACTGTTGATATTTAAAAAAATGTTAAATTGCATGGAATTAAAATGATGAAGAGTACCAACAAAAGACATATATTTTCAAAAGTATCAAAGGTTTTATATTTGATCAAACCCATACTATGAAAAACTTAGAGAAAAAGATATCCAGTAATGCTAATGCGTAGGTAATATAAGGATCTTACGTACAGTTAGTTTACGGTAGTAATTAGCCTGTGATGACTTTTATTCTCCAACTTACATTTTGAACAACACAGCCTAAATTATAAAATATCTCTCCGGACGGATCTTCATATCTTTGTATTCCACATATCTGAAAAAAGAAGTATCGCGATAATAACATTCGTTTCCAGAAGCAAACAAAGTGAGTTCTGTATTATATACCAAGCATTTTCTGACCAGAAACATTCCCGTTGATACTTTTGTTCTTCACTAAAAGATAAACAGCTTTATTCTTATTGAGATTCATTAAAAATGAATGTGCATTGAAATATTTGAATTATTATATGCTCATACAAAGCGAAAATACCAAATTTCTTGTCAATTTCATTCTGTAGATAGTCATTGCAACAGCTACGATCAAATCATTTGGAAGATAATAAATCTAAGATATTTAAATCTGATAGAAAACAAATAAACAAAAGGATCCCAATAGAAGCCAAAATCAGCAGAGGATACACCTTTACACGAGGGAAATATTCATAAGTAAAAAATAAATTTTCAAAAATTTTGATTTTGCCAGTTTCCAAATAAAATCGGTTTTCACATTGGCTATAGGGAGAGGTTTTGGCCCAATAAAACTAGTTTAACCCCGCCGCAGCAGGTTTGCGCCTGTCCTTAGTCGGTGGCTTTTAGTTGTTACTGCTCCCCTTTGGGTCGTTGTCTCTTTGACACATTCCTCGTTTCCCTTCTTATTTTCTATTTCAGATTGCATGTGAATTATAAGGGTTTATCAATTCCCTTAATATGGAAAATAATTAAACATATTTTGGAATTACTATACTGTATTGCACGCTGATCTTTTTTCTATCAAAAAGAGCTTTCGTGCACATGATATGTTTAACTTTTATCATGGAAGTATTTTGAATATGAATTAATGAATACTGGTACTAAATTTGGCCTCCTATTTCGATATTTTCGGTAATGAGTACTTCATTTTTGACTACTTTTGGATTATGGCTTTCCATAGTGTTTGTTTTTAATGCTGCTGATGGGATGTTACTCCTTGAAACACGTGTACAGCATAACGAAAGTTACCGTTTTTCATGCTACTTTGGTATTGATTGTATTTTAAAACCATTGGGCCGATGCCACTGCTGTTGGACCAGAGATCCCCGAGGAAATTCACCAGTCCAATAGTCAGACTTGTCTGACATGAAAAAATTATCTTGCGTTTTATAGAAATTTAGTTTTTATCAAAATTCTAACCACTTTGAAATACCGAGGCTTCATTCCGTGTATGGCACTCGGTGGATGTCCTCGTTACAGAATTTAGCCTCCCATTTCGATAATTTTGGAAATGAGTACTTTTGACTACTTTTGGATTATAGCTTTCCATATTGTTTGATTTTAATGCTGCAGATGATAGGTTACTCCTTAAAACATTGGTACAGCATAACGAAATTTACCGTTTATCATGCAACTTTAGTATTGATTTTCTTTATGTATTTATAGAAATTTCCAACTTTTATGTTGAAAGTATTACAATTGCAAATAACACTCCTGTAGAACTACCTCACCATCCGGACACGTGCTAACATGGTCGCAAAACCTTGGATGTCCGATTCCGTAACAACTGAAGCATTTCAGGCCTGTAACAAAAAGATATATTACACACACGTTTATATGATTATAACTCGAAATTCAAAATCATCGGATTTGGTTTGTATTGTAGATTTACTTTGTCAGAAAACTGTATAAAAACTTGATATAATAATTATGATCAACTTTCCAAATTTGTAATTCTTTACATTGCATCCTCCCCCCTTTTCCTTGCACTGGCTTTCGACATGAGCTTTAACAATGATATATATTTTGGTAGTTTTTGTGTCAAAAAACCTGTTCTAATTAATATTTTAACAGTAAGTGTGGCTCTTGAAATTATGACATTTTTTTTACACTTGTTACAGAATAATTTTTTATTTCTGTTAATTGGCTAACCAGTACTGATTCATGGAACTTCACTCTCAGTGATATTTCATATATTGACAAGGTCTTGGTTCCCATTATGTAATAGACGAAAATCATATACAATGTACTCGCAGGGAAGAAACTACTTGCGTTTGTATTGCATCAAGGTTATATTAATTTGTATGAAAAACGTCTCGCAATACTGTAGAATGCAAAATTTTGAAAATACAAAGGACTCATGCCTACATAAATGGCAAACTCAGCTACGTTTGCCAACTAATTCAAAAGGTACCCTTAAAATTTAAGCCTTAAACATTCAATATCTACGTTGAGTTTGTATTAACAAGTATACTGCAAAGGGTCAAGTTAACAATAACCTTGTTTTTGTTCTTATAGCCAGTATAAAGATGTATGATGGTATCGAATTATCTTCAGTCTCAGCCTCAACTTCAGTCCCCGTTTTGTAAAGACAAAAAATATGACAATTATTGCAAAAATTGCTTGAGAATCCCTTAGAACACTGTTTTCAAGGACAGACGTTGAACCGCCAGTTCAAATACAAAAGTAGTGATAAAATCGTGAATGCATGGGGGTAAAGAATCTTTTAGACGCTCATTGCATATCGCAACTATGAGTTGTTCATGATAGACTTAATATACTGTGTGTATAAACAAGACGCTGGAAAATGCAGTTGCATGCTTTTCTAAGCACAGTAAGGACAAGTGCAAATGATATTTATAACATTAAAAAAATCATACCGTCAACTTGAACTGATTGCCAGTGAAGAACAACAATTACTGAAAGTAAGAAAGTCATTAAGTCATTAAATGATAACAAAATCAAAATAGGCATATCAAACAATGTTTCTTTTTAATTTCTATGTATATCTCTTAATTATACAATAAATTTGTCTTTTCATAAGGTCTTCAACAGAAAAAAATATATGATAAGACATTTGTATTATTGATCTACAGCTTCGTTAAATGGTGGAAAGACTATTATTAAAACCAAGAAAAAATATTATCAAAGACAAATTCAAGTAAATCTCCTAATTAGGTTAAAGTGGATTAATCAATTGTTTTTAGAGAATGCTTAAATGTTTGGAGATCCTGATCATTTGAAATAGGATTTCATAAATTTTTTGTGAGTTTTCTCTGAACTACGTGTCTTATGCAAATATTGAAAGAAATTATAGTCTTAATGAGCACAAATTATCAATTCTCTGAAATAGATATGTTCTATTAGTCTTTTAGTCGGGCTACGGATATCAGTGGTTGCATGAACACTTTTGTTATCGTGAATTTTCGGTGACACAAACTTGGCTTTGATTCTATTCGTATTACTCCCGAATAAGGGAATTGTCATATTTATTAATCTGCACTGAAGAGACATATACAGAAATTAAATTCATAATAAACTTAGGTGTTTTGTCATTTATGTTCACATTATTTCTACATTTATCCGCTTGTATCATTTAATAGAATCTTGCAGCTCTTTTCACAAAAAATCTCACGATAATTATTAGTCATAAGTTTTAAGAACATTTCATATTGACTTACAATTCAAATTTGTCGTAAGATTTTTTGTGAAAAGGACTGCTGGAGTATATTTTCAAAATTTCAACATTTTTCATAATTTAAAAAATAAAAATAATATCCACGTACTTATGTTCTTAAATATTTAATTCATTTTGCCTTAATTTTTTCGGTTGTTTTGTTTTTTCATCACAATCTACAATCATTGTATCATTGATATTAAGATTCTCTTAATAATTAAGAACGATACCACCTATGCCTGTATTTTTACAAAAGTAAGATTTTATGTGTTACACTTACCGACCAGTACACAGGTGTACATAGTTTATTATGACATAGTAAAGATAACAGTCTTACCTAGGAAATCATACAACATTTCAATCTTATTAAAGACTAAAGATAAGGCAGTGTAATATAAATACAAAAAATACCAAAGAAGAGAAAATATTTCTGTCTAAATTTTCTTTGAATTTTTCAAAATTAATGATTTTTACTTACTGTTTGAAATTTGAAAATTTAAGATTCTTTTTTACTTAGTACTGGGATCATTATTTCCTTTAACTGTCTACGTTTGGCATGCCATAAAATCGGTTTAACCCGCCATTTCTTTTGAAATATCTATACCAAGTCAAGGCCATTGCAGTCGGAAATTTTTCATGTGGTTTCCATCTGATTGGTCTTTTTTTGTCTCATGGAATTCGGCTCTTGACAACTCTGTTCGGTAATTTTGTTATTACCCCCATTTACTGGACAGCTGTTCATAGTTTATTACGACAATGTTAAGATAACAGTCTTAACTAGACATACTATCTCTGCGTATGGGCGATTC
>MJUU01029113.1:31052-42643 GCA_002080025.1 Modiolus philippinarum
AATGTTTTTCTTGCTAAAGAAATCATTTAATATTCTATTGCGAGAGAATTCCAAAGTCATGAAGAAGCTAACAAATGTACTAGATGTGGATTAGGAGCCCCCATTATAGGTTTATGGTTTGTTTGGGGCGGTCTCAAGCGTCAAAATCCCCATGAGCATTTTCAAAATTTGGCAGGTATGTAAACAAACTTTTCAATCTTATTATAAATGAAATAATTTGCACATTTGTAAGTGCCATCAAAGAAAAGGCAGAGTCATACTAGATCGGACATTATGTTGTACCGACAATGTACTTGCTTCTTTACCAATAAGTAATTGGCTATGATAATGATAAACACTTTGTCTTCCGTCTTTTTGTGTTCTCAGGATGGACTGTGAATAATATAATGTACTTGTGCTTTGTGTCGTCGGTAATCTATTGCCGTTGTTGCATCTTTATTATGATAGTATAAACTATTATTTATTTCGATATTTTTGACAATGAATACTTTTAATATGATTATTTGAACTATGGCTTTACATATTATTTTATGTTAATGCTAGATTCACGTCCTCCCGGATTTGACTACCGATTTTTACCTTATCCTACAGTGTGAAAGGTGTTGTTAACAGAACGGGACATCCTTACTCTACCGGAACACCTGATGTCAATGTTGTTTTTCTGTGTTCTCGTTATAGTCGTGTCTCTTTGATTTTTGTAATGACAATTCTGAATTACTGCCGTTGTTCAATGGTTCCATCTTGTCACACGGTATTGCATTATTCAACGAATTGCGAAATTTTAATGTCTGGTGGCTATCCACATGTGTACTTTAATAACTTGTTAATATCTAAATTGATTTTTATGTGTTGTTATTTAAAAGTGTACGTGCTACATTGAAGTAAAATTTGACGTTTGTAAGCAACATTTATAGCGATTTCAACGGTATACGTCCAGGATTCAGTATTAACTCTTGAGAGAATTTTGAGATTTTTAATATGATAATATCAAAAGGTTCCCTTCGAGAAGGCATTGATCTCAAGTCTTTATTTACTTATAAAATCAATGCTTCCTGTTCCGTGTAAAATGCTTATATCAATCATTACAGTAAATATCACAAACACATATTACCAATAAATACTTATGTTTTATGATTTTTTGACAAAAAATATTAAAATCAACTGTTAAAATAAATGAAAAATATTGAAATATACCAGGAAGAAATGAGAGGCATACAGTTTCCATTGGTTAACTGTTTTTATTGCATTTATCGTAACATTTCTGTGTATGTGTAAGAATAAACAGTACATTACAATTACCTAACTTAGTTTTCAAACCCTACTGCGATGATGGATAGAGTCGTATGCCTAAGTTTAATGTTGATTATGATGGGTAGTGCATGTGAGTATATATATATTTTAACTAGATTTTGCAATTGCACGTTTAATACAATTTTATACGTCTTTAACTTTTGTTTTATATTTCTCTTTATTCCTTAATCCTTAATAATGATTACACAAGCTTTTCAAAATTTCACCTTGGTACTGTTTGAGGGTTAGAGAAGTTACAAGTACCATGGTTTTAGTTGGTTTTGTCTCAGGGTTAGAAAATGACAATAACCAATCAGTTACCTAACAGATCTTTCAAAACATATACCTCACTGACCGTGTGACGGGTGCTGTGTGTAGAGCAGGACATGCTTACCCTTCCGGGGCACCTGATGTCACTCTTGTTTATTGAGAGTTCACACTGTTAGTGCTTTAGTTTTTTGTGTTGTATATGTAATGTTCGTGTGTTTTGTGGGCATGTGGTGTCTTTGGTCTTCCGTCTTTTGGTGTTCTTGCTTTTGCCTTGTCTCTGGACTTTGATTTGTGTAATCTTGTGCTTTGTTCCTTCGGTATTCTACTGCCGTTGTTCCGTATCTGGCTCCTCTTTTAAAATCTGAATTGTTATCGCTACATTTTACAGTTTGAGGATAATGTCGATCTAATCATCTGGCAGTCGTCCGTATTTTTTTTTATTTTTAAGAATACATCGGCAAACGAATACCGAAGCAAGAAAAGGAAAGGATAATTTCTAAAATCATAAATCCAACATCACGGCAATTCACAGCAACACGAATTGAGACAGTATGACAAAGACAAAACAAATAAAAATGAACAAGAACGCCATTATTAGACTTATTTTGAGAACAATTTTAATTGATTAGATTGATCCCTTTGTAGTCTTCGCTTCCCTTGTTCCTTCGGTATTCTACTGCCGTTGTTTGATACTTATCAAAGGGGTTTTCTGGTATATTTCGAATGCGCTATTATTGGTTGTGATCACGTATATTTATAGATAGGTGTTTTCCGACCATCAGAACACTCTTGGAAGTTTGCTGAAATTGTAAAATAATGTAGACGAGATGTAACGAAATGTTATCGTCGATATGTCTAAATGTAAAGATAATCCTGTTTATGAAGATCCAATACCTTACGTACGTAAATCTATCTCTGTAATTTTTCCGAGTTTGAAAACGTTTTTTATTTGTTTTTTTTTTAGGATTTAAGTTTTTCTTGTTCTTTTTTTACGTCGCCTTCATTGATTTTTGCTGTCAAATAACTGAATTCCGAACTTAATGTTAACTTAATTTGTACATATGGCCATTTCGACAACTTATGTCTCTTCAGTGCAGATTAAAATGTAAACATTTGGAAGACCTGTTTAAAAACTGATAGAGAACATATATAATCAATATAATCTAAATATAATGCCAAAATCAACAAGGACAGAGCTTTGGATGAGGGAGATAATCCTTAGTTCCAATAAAATTTACAAACATTAAGATATTGCAAGTTTCCAAATAAAATCGGCTTTCGGGTCAGCACCGAAGTACTGGCTACTGCGCTGGTGAATACCCTCGAGGACTAACAGTCCACCAGCAGTGGTATCAACCCATTGGTAACAAATGACTAAATAAAGTTTCTGTAAATTTAATTTCTGCATATGGTCATTTCGACAAATTATATGTCTTCAGTGCAGATAAAAATGTATGTAAACATTTATAAGACCATAAATTCAAAAATGCTTGAAAATTGATAAAGAACAAATAAACAATAGGATCTAAATAGAAAGCCAAAATCAACTAAGGATACTCCTTAGTTTAATTCAATTTTACAAAAATTAAGATATTGCCAGTTTCCAAATAAAATCGGCTTTCGAGTCAGCACCAAAGTCCTGACTACTGGGCTGGTGAATACACTTGGGGACTAATAGTCCACCAGCAGAGGCATCAACCCATTGGTAACAAATAACTAAATATCGAAATTACTCTTCTTTAAGATATTTCAACTTTAAGAGCCGGGATGAGCAGGTCGACAAATTGACAAGGACAGTTTATTCAATTTTACACACAACATTTATCTTAATCTTAAAACAGTACAATTTGTTTAGTAATTGATAACATTTTGTAATAGTGTTGGGAATAAATAATCACTATTGTCATGCATTGTAGTTGCACTTTTTTATGCAGTCAATTTCTGATGAGAATATTTTTCAGACAGCAGTAGATGTCGAGTGTGTACAAACCGTTGTTGCGTGTTCCGGAAATACTGTTACAACAACTGTGGCTGGATTTGTTGTCGTCATTGCAGTTACTATGAATGTCAAGGTAAAAATTAAAACAGAAAAGATAACAGGAAACATCTACCATTGCCTAAAATCACAATATCTTTTTTTTTAAGTTTCATATGATATTTTTAAGGGATTTTTCACAGCTGTTATACATGCATTTAATTTTCTATACCGAACTTTTACAATGACTTACCGCAAAACCTTTAACTAATATAAATAGCCTTCTTTAGGTGAGGCTTCAAGGTGTGCCATTTGTACCAGTATATTCGAATGTTACTCTCTTACACATTTTGCAACCTAAAGGAAGTAGCAACCATTATGTTAAAGGCGTTCTTGTTCATTTTTGTTTATTTGTTTTGTCTTTTTCGTACTGTCTCAATTCGTGTTGAATATGAATTGCCGTGATATTGGAGTTATGAATTTAGAATTCCTCCTCTCCTCGTTCTTGCTTCGGTATTCGTTTGCAGATGTAATAACTACAATCATATACTTTATTCAGAGAAATACAAGAAACATAATCTTATTAGATATCTAGCACATTTCCACAAAAAAAAATTTACAGAGGTAAAAATTAATGATAAAACAGCATAAAAAACAATTGTACATATCTTTTATTATTATTTTACAACATAAAGACCGTCTTGGGTAAGACACACCCCAGTCTGAGACATCCCTGGTATCAGTTCACGTATAAATCATTGCACATGTTTCTATACTATCCTAAAGTTTAACTATTTATTTTTTACTTTTCTGATATAAAAAAAAATACCATTTCTGATATCGAACTTTCTGTAAATTATTTTCTGCATATGACAATTCCGACAAATTATGTCTCTTCAGTGTAGATAAAATCTAACAATTTGGAAGGCCATTTACTCAAAAATGTTTAATATCTGATCAGAGAACAAAAAACTAATATGATTTAAATGTAAAGCCAAAATCAGCTAAGAATTTGCATGAGGGAGATACTCCTTATTAGTTTTCGACAACATTTGCAAATTAATAGATATTACAAGTTTCCAAATAAAATCGGCTCTCCGGTCATCATGGAAGTACCAACTACTGGGCTCGTGAATGCCTTCGGTGACTAACAGCCTACCAGCAGAGGCATCGACCGAAAATCACATTTCTGATGTCAGAAAATCAACTTCTATTTTTGTGATATCAAAAATTCGAATTTTTTATATCATAAAATACATTCTGATTTCAAAAAATCAAATTTCTGATGTTAGAAAATCATTTTTATATTACACAGTAACTTCGGTATTTAGTCATTTGTGATATCAAGAATTCGAAATAATGAAAGATTTTTTTTTATATCAAACATCAATTTTCTAATATTAAAAATCGATTTTCTGGTATCAGAAAGTCAAAATGTTCTAATATAAAAAAAATCGATTTTTTGAAATCAGAAAATCAATTTTTTGATATATGAAATTCGTTTGATTGATGTCAGAAATTTGGATTTTATATCAGAAAATAGTTGAAGTGTATTATAACACGTAGTCCGACAATTAAAAACAAAGATTTCATTTATCACAAGGAAAGCATAAATTTCGACACTTTCTTATCTAAAACAGCAGTATCTAAAGTGTGCCAAAATGCACAATAAAGAATTCAAATTGTTTACATAAACTAATAGATCGTAGCCTAAAAATATCGAAAGCACAGAAAGCTTGCACGGAAACTATTTCAAAAACAATGCACAAATGGGATAGAAAATACACCACACAGTCAGGAAAACATTTTTAATGAATTTGATGTAATTATTGCCGTCATGAAATTCCAGAAAACAAAGCAAAAGTGTATGTTTGGATTTTGGCGAGGCCATAAGGCCATAATCAATAAATTAAACATTTCATTTTTCTTTTTTTTTTTTTGGATAAATTTAGAAATGCTCCTTGTCTGAAGCAACATAAAAAGATTTCGAACATTTCACTAGTTGTAAGTGTTACGAGGTTTTTGATATCTTGTGCTTAAACAAAATTATATAACTAATAATTGTATCATTCACATGTTTAATCTCTTAAAATATAGAGAAGTTAACAGGAAACATTTACAATGACCGAAAATTACAATCAAATGCCACGATCTACCAAGGAACTTCAAACAAAAAAAGCAATAAAATTACAAAAGACAAACATAGACAACGATAGAAACTCGGGATATCCGGACTTGGTACCGGTATCAACAAGAGTTAGCGGTAGGGTTAAACCGGTTTATGGGTACCAAAACCTCCCCTTTCTCTATCCCGTTGCACCTACTTCCTTTGTTGCCGAAAACTTTGTATTTATCAATGAAAAGTTATCCCTCCCCACTATATGTCTTGTTCGCTGCTTAATAATTCTTGATATAAAATATATGTGTTCTATACAGCTCATTAAAATTTTAATATATGTGTTATGATCTCATGTTCATTTACTCCATATCCTTTCATAAAATATTTCTACTATGTCATATATTTTACAGCCATTATACAGCAAACTGCTACAACTACGACACAAAGACTTCACAAGGAATTTGTAATATCAACAATTTACAAGTCGTTAGCTATATCTACTCCTCATTAGTCATCAGCGATATACACACCCCGAACATCGTTAGTGTTATCTTCGAACCGCAAGTCGTTCACAATATCAAAAACCAAAATGTTGCCAGCCACATCATTAACACGTCAACCGACAACGAGATCAACAAATTTATTTTTCATAAACACTTATGTCACCGACACATATTCCAAGATATCAACAACATATCCACCTGTCGGCTCCACTATTATGACTGTCGACGCCGCTGCTATGACTGTCGCCTCCACTGCTAGGACTGAGATACCGGTTAATACCAAACCTGCAAAAATTGAGTTAAACATTCAGTCTCATTCTGCTTTCAGCAAGTTGAACAGTAATCATATGAGAACTTTTTTAAGGCTGGAAGAAAAAACAGAACATACTACAAGTAACAAATACATGACTAAAGAACCAGCCCGCATATCTATATTTGAAACATTTTCTACATCAAAATCGCCAGTCAAAGTTGGGACATTCCAAAAATGTCTGGACAAAGGTAAGATAGATTAATAAAATATAATTTTCATATGCAAGTTTTAACCCTAAATTGAACCGCCGTCAGTGTGATGGGTTTCATATAAGAAGCAGGATAAGCTTACCCTTATAAAGCCCCCTTTGTCATTCTTGGTTTGTGTGAGAGTTCACACTGTAAGTGTTTTGATATGGAATTACCCATCTTTGCTATGTAAGTGTTTCAAGTCGTTCTTCCAGTGGCATACGTATGCTAGTAAGTTGCATACCGTTCAACCTGACACAACTAAAGGTATTACAAATGTTTTGCTACAATATAGATAAGACAATATAATTAACCTGACTTGTTAAGTTCCGTTTGGTTCCACCAAAACACTATCAAGGTTTTATTCTGTGACGTCAAGCTACTGGAGACTTTCATGCACATGGGTTAATATTTGCCCGTTTTTCTGCAACCTACACGACAGGAAACTACCGGAGAAATTGTCGACCGCAATGGTCCTGATTTGTTACAGAAATTTCAAAAGAAATGGTGAAATGGTGGGTTAAACCAGTTTCATGGCTTACAAAACTTCCCCTTCCATTGCGGTAGGGTCCGGTAGCAACTCAACAGTAAATGCTATTGAAAGGTCGCAGACAATTAAGGGCCTACGACACAGTATAGATCCCATATTGATTTTTAGCTCACCTGGCTTAAACATAGCTTTTGCCATCACTTTGCGTACGGCGTCCGTCGTAAACTTTTTCAAAAAATCTTTTCCCTGAAACCGCTGTAAAGAATGGTTTGAACCTTTATAGTAATCATCTATGACATGTTCCCTACAAACGATCCTCAGGTATCTTTTTATTAAAAACATTTATTTCTTTCATATCAAGAGCAAAATAGGCGTTTTTATACAAATTTATGCATTTATTACAAAAATATTTTAATAATCTTTACCTTTATGTACATCATCATAATAGACCATTTCCAGGTTCATGGTCTGCACTACCTAATTATGACTTTTAGACTAGTCCCGATATGAACATTAACTGGCCCCCCATTCCCTGCTGTACTGAACACTAAGAAAAACAGAAATTTTATGATGTGAATTTCTTAAAATCTGAATTATTTCAGAGAAAATCAAAGTTGTCAACATTTGAAGCAACAGAAGGGAAATATTTTGAATCATCAGGGTTGCCCCATATAAATATATATAAAATATTTATGTCAGTGACAGGCAACTGATTCTATGGTTCTTAAGTAAAATTAGTGATAGTATACTGTAAATTTTGATATGGGGATTCAAGATATGAAAGAAAAAGCATACTATGGAAGTACTTTTATTCTTGAAAATCAATTTTCGTGGTTTTCATAAATATCACTATAACATGGGTACTTCTATTCGTGGTTTAGAATTCATTGTAAACACATTCCATTTAATTTTGATAAAATCCATTCTCTGTCTCAAACATGAGCTTTTCTGACATTTGGCTAAAATTTTAGCGTGTTGAATAATACAAAACTGCAATGACTGTTTAAGTAGGGAAAATTCGGACGTAAGATGATGCTAAGGATTGCATGAAGAGTTTCTGCTAAAAATGCATTTAATTCGTCTAAAATTGTGTCGATAGTCCACTTTTCAAGAATTGCTAAAACTTTAGCTCCTGTAAATTGTTAAAAAAGTTCAGATTTGAGACTAGAAGTACACTTTCTCAAAACTAAATGGAATATGTTTGCATTAAATCTAGAGGGAAAAATGATTTCGTTGAGAACTTAATTTCGTGGCTTTAGAGAACAAAGAAATCCACGAAAAGTGGATTCCCACGAACAATAGTATTTTCACAGTACCTTTATGGCTTTATTTTTGAGATATTTATTGAAAATTACTAATTTTGGGGTAAACACAATATTTAGCGCTTTTTAATTTTTAAATGTTTATAATTTTTAAAGCACTTAGGCTATTTTAGTTCTGTTTTTTTCTGTATTAATCAGTTCAACGAATTTAAATGAGATTGTGACAAAACATATCAACAACATCCGATACATCCCTTATTTGGTTTTTTTTGTATATGTGATGCTAGATTAAAGCTATATTCATGGATTGAAATCGAGATGTAAAAAATGACTACTGATTTTTCCTTCATATTTGGCAATTAGTTCACTCGGTGACATTCTTCTGAAAGCCAAGGAGAAAATGGGGGCCATGTGCTAGTTTTTAAGATATTTTAGAGAAACTGTAAAAAATTACCACAAAATAATATTTTGGCGGTAAATGACGTTCGTTATATTTCTCTCGGTGAAACGTCCGTCATTTTTACCAACCGATTTTTTTCTTTGTGATATCTGCATTACATCATCAGGTGGTGGAGTATCGCAAGTTAGTGTCACAAATATTTGTTTATTATTGGCTGTCGCGCGTTTAAATTCTTGGTCAATTACAGTAATGGTCGCACATGTTGCAACACTATAAGTAAAAGGACCAAATAAAGAAAACAACATACATTTAATCCTAAAATGCACAGAGGTCATTTTATCAAGTTTGATCTATCGTAAATCAAACAAATACTGAGGTATTTACGTTATATAGAAGTGACGTAGTCGCTTCACCTTCACAGCACGACGTCTGCAGTTGTGCGAGTACATTTCAACGTTGTACGGAACCCTCCAACATATATGACATTTATTTAGATGTAAATTTTAAAGACAAATCCCACTATCATTTAAGATTTATTTCCCTTAGATGCGCTTACATTTTGCAAATTTCGAGTAGCTAATCATAGATCGCTTATAGAAGTTGGAAGGTAGCAAAATATAGAAAGACAAAATGGGATATGTAATTTATGTAGTGATGCAGAAATAGGTGACGAACGTCACTTTGTTCTGCAATGTAAATCTTTTAAAAAAGAGCGTAAACAATATTTACCGAAATGTTTGTACAGAGTCAATATTTTGAAATTCAAAAAGCTATTTCAGTGTAAAAATAGACAAATACTAAAAAACTTGTGTAGGTTTTAAAAAAATTATCAATCTGCGAAATTGTCCAGATTATTAAAATAAGTATTTTATATATTGATTGCTACATGCTTATTGTATATTATATATGTGTTTATTTATTGTATATTTGTATATATGTATCTTTAATTGCTCTCAGTACCTATGTATATCTATGGTTTTTAGAGAATAAAGAATCTTGAATCTTGACCGTTTTGGAAAACGACGTCTTGATTAAAAGGCCGCTTTAGGGAAAAATCAAAGTGCACTCGTAAAAATCACAAGACAGAATTTAAGTGAATAATAGCATTAACAGCATATTTGCTAAAACAGGAGATAATTTAAAATTGAAAATAAATTCTGAATTTCATTCAATTGGATATAATATCTCTAAAACGGGGCTAGAATAGGATCTGGTGAGAGGAACCGTATAGTAAAGGGGACCAATTTTTTGCAACCCCAAATTTGTAGTTCTAGTGCATTTCTCAAAGTAGTACATCAAAGATGTATAAAACACAAAAGATATACGCATACATAAAACTTGGGAATATACAACATCATCAGTGTACCAAAACACTTCATACAAATTATCATTTTAATTACTTGAATCAAACGTCCGCTACTTCAAACTGAATGGGTATAATTAACTCGCCAATTAACTTGATCATTCTAAAACACTTACTTTATAATTAGTTAAATTACTCACTGATAACACGCACAAGGGCGCAATTACTTTCATAGTAAGTCGCCCCCCCCCCCCCCNAATCGAAGAAGAAGAAGAAGAAATTCTGAATCTGTTTCCCAAACTGTCAAAATTAGACATCTCCTACATTGATAAATACTTGAATTCCCGCTACATACAATTGCTAATTCCGAAGTTCTGGAAAAGATCCTACCTCCCTCAGCATTATCGATAAATTATCTTTGTGACTTAATGACAAAATATGGTGGGTCACATAACATATTTCACTGTGTATTTTAACTTTTTTTATAAATTGAAACATTTGTCAAACGTCTCTTCATTGATGCATTTCTTGTAGACTGGGGGTATTTTTCGTTTTTACACGCCTGTCTTACGACGGGTATAATATCATTATAGTATACCGATAGTTACCGGTAGCTTTTGCATGCCTTACCTGTCAACCTTATGTTCAGTGTAATTTAACTTGAACTGTATAGAGCTATTAGGTATGATGTTCTCACATGTAAAGGCCGTTTTCACATATCACACTCTAATTTGAAACAAGGACTCATTTTGAAAGCACTGCAGACTAGACATGATGGTCTTACGATCGATTTATGTGAAATTTGGGGATTTCAGTAAAACTTTTTGCATTCTGTTCTAGCTCCAGCTTGTTGACACTTACCCTGATCACTCAAAACTTTACAATGTTATTGGATATTTGATGGTGTCATGGTCAATTTTTGAAGACAGTTTTAATCATTTTTCATTTTTGTCAAAGTATCATCATGTTCAATGTCATCTTTGAAAGATGGGTGATGGGTGGATCACTTGATTCAGCGCTTTTGCAAAACGTATGGCATTTGCCGGGTTACATTGCATGTTGTGTTAATAATTGAATAATTTGTGTGTAAAAGTAAAAAAAAAATAATTAAAAACCCCTTACGAACTACTCGAAGCAAGAGAGTAAATGATTTGAAAGTACCTCGTCGAGACTAGAAAAGCACGGAATGGAATGATTTCATTGTTTTGAAAATGTATTATGACGTAACGTCATTCACATTTACAAAAGAAAACTGAGATTATCTTTCATTCGGTGGCCCTACTTTTTATAGTGTCGAAATATAAGATAAATAAGAATCTTTGTATAATATGCAATTTTAAAAGAAAATCTCTTGGTGAGAAGTATTCAAAATATCCGATTTAATAACTACAAAGCTTGTTTTTATTTTGGCGGGAAGGCATTAAAGATCTACTTTCACTTAAACAGTGATATGTATATGGTATAGAAATACTCCGATT